>JALLBI010000084.1:0-19745 GCA_036940125.1 Mediolabrus comicus
ACATCATACACAACATAGCCAATAACTGAGGCGGAAAAGAGTATTTGGATGATCTCAAAATGATGAATGTTATAACCCAAGCAACAGCGGCTGTAGCCGTTGTAACCCTTCTTACAACTCTACCCCAAAATGCATCTGCCAAACTTGCCGATAGGGGACGATTTGAGGAGGCTGCCAAGAAGAAACAACAACTTCCTACTAATAATGGTAGACGACGCATGGTTGCCAAGCCACCACCACGTAATGTACTACCAATTGAAGGGCCTAAGTATCGTGCAACTCGTAAACATATCCATGGAGACTTCTTCAAGGAGAACGATGAGAAGATTGCATCATCATCTTCTTCTGTTGGTGCACGATCTCTATCCGATGCTACTACTACCTCCACGTCAAGGAATATTGGAGGAGGTGGCGTTCGTGGAGGAGGAGGAGGAGTCAGAGAAGAAGCGCATGATACATCATCAGTATCATCATCATCACCAGGGCCAGAACAGTTTCGTCGTCAGCTCTCATCTCAGCTAACTGGCTGCTGCCACAACTATCAATCTTACTCTGCCATGGATATGTGCGCCTTATATGGGAATGACTGCGAGAGTGGAGAGCAACCCTCTCATGATTCAGGTGATGAGGACTGCACGCAGGCTGGACTATCATTCATTGGGGTCTCATTCAGTGTGAATACTGCCAAGGGCAATCCGTACAGTTATCAGTTGTGTGATCAATTCCCCATGGAGAATTTGATTGATAGGAATTATGATTATGTGATGAGTATGGATGAAGATGGTTGGTTAGTTGGTGGAGGATATAAGAGTTTTGATTATTCGGGGAAAATGCCGTAAGTTACTTTTCACCACATCATATCAGCGTAATGTTGAAATTGTCGTTGAGTTGAACGTAGATATCTTGGCAAGGGCCTCTAACACTATTTTTTTCTTCATGCTTGCCTTGTGTGTAACAGATACATTGATTCATCGCATACGGAACTACTTCGAATTGGATCACTCGACACTAGTTATGGAGGAACTTCTATTGAGCAAGTGTACAGCGCTATGGAATCAGTCTCATTTCCGCCATTCGCCATCTTTCCTGAGTTTGTCAAAGGTGGAGGAGGTGGCGGTTCAGGCGATGGTGATGGAGTTCCTTCCAGTGATGTGACCTTGATTGTAAGCGTCGTTGATTCTTACAGCGACTATGATAGTTATTCCACATATGATGACTTCTTGGACTCTCTGTTTGATGCCATGGATGCTGTTGGAGGAGGTGCCTGTATGGACGATCATGATACTGATCCACACGTTTCGATGGCTCGTGGTGTGAAATACAAGTCCTTGACCCATCAACAGAAATACTTCTTCCAATCAAACCTCGAAGTAGCTGTGTGGCAAGCCATGTACCCGAAGGGAGTAGTGATTGGCAGTTCCAGTTACGCTTCATTTCCACTAGAATCAAAATCCACGAAAAAAGAGTATGTTGGGTATGGTAATCTGTATTTCTTCTTTGATCGAGCCAACATTACCAAAGCATTTCACCCCAACCGTGATCTGTCGGACAAAGAAGTAAAGTATTCGACAATTTATTCTAGTGGAAATGCCGCGTCATACTACGAAGAAACCACCACCATTGACTTCGAATACAACAAAGGTTCCGGATCTAAGGACAATAGTAACCAGGAGTACTACGAACATAATCCTTATGGATGGGATGCACGGATGGCGAAGCATGACATGACTGATGGATGGGATCTTCCTCCTGGATGTGAAATGGAGGGTGAAACATTCATCGGCATTCCTCTGTCACGATCTTCAGATTCTAAACTCCAGTCAACAAGTTCCTTCCAAGATCAGTTTGACTTTGAGTATCTTTTGGATCGGAACTTCACATACATTAAGAAATTTGGGACGAATCATGGTTGGCTTGTAGGTGAAGAGATTGGCAATGGTGCTGGTAGCATTGTTGATAAAGATACAGCTCACATCCCCATTTTCTACACCGGAACCATAAATGCCGACATGGTGAGCATCTATACACTTTTCTTAACAGTTTCTGTGTTTCTTAACCAAACCATCCTGACCAAATCTGCGATTTTTCATTTTATAGGGTGGAATCGACGTTAAATATCTGGTGAAGATATTGAAGAAAATCGACTTTGGTACGCTTTACATTAAGCCAGCTTTTGTTTTTCAAGACGACGATGGAAGTATTAAGCTCCAATTTGAGGCAGATGCCAATTCTGCACTTGGATACCTCTACAATAGCTTGTGCCAAATGCTTGGTATTTCATGGAACTACGAATCACCTTACAACGACCTCGGTGTGTACAGTAACTGTGCTATGCATGCCGCGGGAGACAGGGCAAAGTATGGCTGCGGCCCAGACAACACAAATAGTGGAGGCTTTTGCCCTCAATTGACTCTTGCCTATAGGGTCGGTTTTCAGTCCGAAGATCACGCAGCTGAATATCTCCAAAAGTGCAACAACTATGTTGATTATTGGCGCAGTCTCTACCCCACTGGTGTTGCTGTTGGGACGTCTAAATTCTGCCCAGAGGGTGGCTGTATTGCACTATTTCTCCAACGCCAGGATCCACTTTATGTTTTTAGCCCAGGCTTGGGTGGCTCATGGGTAACATTCATGGGAGGAACCTCAGCACCAACCATCTCACCTGCACCAACGTATGAAGGCGGTTGTGATAACCCCAACAACAGTCATTCGGACAAATGCTTCCGCAAGAAACATGCCCGCAAGACATCCGCAGTCGCATGGGACGCACTTGGCGCAATAGGTCAGCTCTCAATGTTCTTACTCTTCTTCATGGCTACGACTCTCTCCATATCACTATTCCTTGCAAAAGCTAGACGTATGAAGAATGACGGAGAATCATACCTCGGTTTCTTCATACGAGACTTGCAAGGGGACCCAAACAAGAAGAGGAAGAAACTTCGAAAGAAAGTAGGCAAGGGAGGAGTATTGGACAAAGATCTCCTTGAAGACGAGCCACCCGAACAGTATAACAAGACTAGGACTGTTCCTGCACGTCTAGGAAAATTGGCACTGGCCAATAAAAAGAAGTCAAAACGTCATTCTTCTGCCGCCACTATTGACTCAGATGCAACACCTCGTGCGAGCAGCAGTAAAACACCTCGTGCAAGTAGCAAAGGACCTCGTCGTAGACCGAATAGTGGCGATAAGTCAAAGAGGTCAAGAAGTAAACAACGTAGCGAAGTATTAGCTGACCCCACAAAAGATGCGAACGGGGACGCCAGGCGGCAGCTAGTGTAGATGTAAAGGTATATAGAAAAGTATAGGTATGTTTCTAATTACTTGTTCTACACTAGGAAGTATCGTCTAATCATTTCTTACTTTATTCAGGTTCTTTATTATGTGCATTTTGTACGTACAAGTACAACGTGAGGAAGTTCTGTATCAGATATATGTACTTGAGACGGAAACGTTGCACATNACTTTTCTTCCTTGGTGCTTCCATCTCGTGCCTTAACTGTACGGCACAAACAACCAAGGGCGCCAAGTCAAGGCCCACTTCTTGTGTGTGTGCGTGCGTGTGGAGGTATAGGATTACAACATAGTATCAGCTTCATTTACAGTAGGGATCGTTCGGTTGGACAGTTCTTTCTTGTTGGGTTGTAATGTACAAGATGAGAGCATGGATAGGAGAGATGAGTGATCAGCAGAGACTGAATCAATCGTTCTTGATGACGATGATGAGTCTACTGATGCCAGTGAGGACTTTCGTGATGAGAACGATACAGTCCTCGGTTTACGTCTCCCTTCATGCCAAGGTGGTGATGGTATGGTCGAATCAAACCTTCGAGGAGATGGTGAAAAGGCCTTTTCTTCTTCCGGAAGATCAGCACATGGCTCATCATCAAACGAGAAGTGATCGAAGCCACATTCAGACGATGATGAGTCTATCAGTGTGCTGTCACCCTTTTGGGGTAGCATGAATCGCTCTAAGGCAGCAGTGGCTGGGCACTCGTCACCGCTGCTGCTGCTACTACTGCGGCTACGGCTATCCTTGAGACCTTTTAAGGAAGGAAAGTTCGGTGCCATACACACCTCTTCACTTGATGGCATCGTGATAGGTGCCATAACTGGAGTGACTATTGCGTGCGAATGGTTGACAAGACCGGGTGTAGCTGTTGATGATGACTCCTCCATCATCGAAGACGGCAGGAAGGACGAGAAGGATTCTGTACATGACGTTCTATCTCCCTCCCAGCAGCAACAACAGCATACGGCTGAACACGACGAAGCAGTCGAGTCAGCGCGGCGTCTCTTTGATGGATGATTTTGATAGTAATTGTATTCATCACGGCCATCAACTACGGCAGCCACATCGGCGGTACCAATAGAATGTAAATCGGTGCAAACGAATGATCGCTTCATGCCAAGCATGAAATTATGAGTAGATGGTGACATCTTGTCTCCTCTTTATTTTGATGGCATCAATGAAGGAATACACATCACGGCCGTGTTGATTGATTGGTTTGAATGAGGAATTCGTTTAGCTGTGTACTTACAGACTTCTTCCTCAGCTGCGCTGGTGAATCTCGTGTCACGCCGCCTGCTGGTTCACCCTCTTCAAGGCACCAGTGTCAGCAGGGGGGTGTCAGTGATGGAGAGTGAAGGTGTCAAGGTCAAGAATTTCTCTTCGCCCTGACTTGCTCTCTTCTCCTTTAGCACAGTTTAGGATATCTCATTTTAACAATTTCTCTTCGCCCTGACTTGCTCTCTTCTCCTTTAGAACAGTTTAGGATATATCATTTTAACAACTGTGTCGTACCTAACGCTCTTGGCGATTCATATCGTACCAATTCCTTCGTACCCTCTCGTTTGAATCGTTTTAAAAGCGTCCAGCGTTGAAAACGACTCTCTAATTCTTCCTTGGAAGCAGTTAGACCTGCAGTTCAACCATAAATTACGCCAAGCAACCTACAGCCCATTATTTCATCACGGTGGGGACTTTATTAATGCTTGGTTCTTGGTGCTGCAAGTAGTAGTAGTAGCTCGGTAGTAGTGGTGCTCACATAACACATACACAGCAAAGATGATGTCCGCAGACGATGAAATCCTACAACGGGCCCAACCCAAGGGATTNACATAACACATACACAGCAAAGATGATGTCCGCAGACGATGAAATCCTACAACGGGCCCAACCCAAGGGATTCAAATCCAACGCAGCCGTACCAATCTCGCCAGGTGCCTCTTCCAGAAAGAAGAATATGTCATTCAGCCTTCGTAGTCGTATGGTTACCCCAGATAAGAATTATTCACCATCAAACAGTCCATCCACGTCTAGCAGCAAGAAACTATTTGGAGCGTTGCGGGGTAGCACTCCCACTGTTAGCAACCGCGGTGGCGGCCGCCGTTCCATAGAAAAAGAGCAAAAGATGCAAGATGAATACTACGAGGATCCATCTGATTATGACGGTGGTATCAACAGTAATCAACAGGAGGAGGAAGAGGAATTGAACGATGGAGAATTACCTAGTTTAAGCCCCTCACGTTCTGGTGGTGGCAGATTTAGACAATTGGCTACTCCATTAACATCACGTCAACAGCAACAGCAGCCACAATCTGCTACGAATAAGTTGGTGGTGGAGAATTCTCCCGCAGCACTACTCGTCCATAATCCTGGTACTAATAGGAATATGGCACCCACGTCGGAACGTGACTATGAAACACTTAAGGTTGCAGGGTTTTGGAGTCAACTGGATGCCGCTGCCGATGACGACTCCACAGATGATGGTGGTAACAACAATATGGATGAAGAAATGCCCAATGATGAACGTCAATCTCGAAACCGTGCAATGGCTGCTGCTGCTACTACTGGTGACGGACGTCCAACTTCACCAGCCAACAATTCTATTGGGTTGAGTCTCGTTGAGAATACTTCTAGTGATTCAACTGGAAAAACTTCTCCTGCCATTGGGGGTGTTGACGGGAGTGGTGGTGGTGCTGCCGCTGCTGCTGGGGGGTGGAATCTAATTGAAATGGCCAAATGCTTTGCTGCCGATCATCGTTTACTTGATGATGAGGAGAATACACAGGGATTAGATCGTAGTTATAATCCCAACGCACGTGTTGTGTCACCTGCAACCATACCCAATAATGGACGGGATACACCATTCTCACTAGGCGAGGGAACCTACCAGACGGGTGCTGGTACCGAATACGAAGATGATGAAGAGGAGGGTGTGATTGAAATCATCTGTAATACTCTTGGTAATGTGTGTGGATTCGGGGGTGACGATGACACTACCAAGGACACCAAGTCCAAAGCTCATAGTATTATTGCCAAGAGGAAGTTGCGTCAGTCTGCTCAGTATGCAGATGATGGAGATAGTGTCTTTGATGATTTGGATGGTCAAGAAGATGTGGCAATTGAGTTGGGATATGTGGAGCCTGACGAGACCATTGATGCTTCAGCAGTCATGTCGCCCACGAAGAAGAAGAAGAAGGGTTGGAAGAGTTTCCTCGGTATCAAGAAGAAGTCCCCAACACGTAAAACGTTGGTGACAGAAACGACATTGTCGGGACGCGAACCGATCGAGGGGGATACCACCAAGGTTTCTGATTTGAATGCTGCGCATACGTACAGTGGGGATGGACTTAATCCGCTGGATGAAGCTGATGGTCCTATTCGATCACCCGGCGCCGTTGGAGCTGCCGGCGCCATGGCCATGGCTGCCGGAGCAGCGGCTGGTGCTGCTGCTTTTGCAGATGATGATGAAGAGTTAGAATCACAGGCTGCCAATTGGGACGCGAAGCGTAAGAATATGTATCTCCGCCAACTAGCATCCCAGGCCAAGGCACAGAACAGTGCCGCTGCTGCTACCTCCTATTCAGAAGAAGGTGCCGATGAAGGGGAAGAATCCATCCTAACAGAGAGACAGCTGGAAACACCCGAGGCATACACTGCCGATTACACCACGTTCAATCCATCGGACAAGAGCAAGTTCTTACGTTTTATAAATGACGGCATGTCACCCCAAGAGGCAACACGTGCAGTGATTCAAGAGCGTGAGGCGGAAGAGAAGGTGACCGACGATGAAGAGGTCGTGAATGTCCAATCACAAGAAGCTTCGGATGATCGAAAGGGGGAATCTTCTGAAAATGCAGATGAAGAAGACGATGAAGAAATACGAGGACTTGTCGAAGAGTTGGAGAATCAACCAGTATCTCAGTCTGAAGTGGCTGTCGATAGCAAGAATTTTTCTGCAGAAGCATACCAGGACAGGGCAAAGATTCCTATGGTTCCTGCTATTGTGCGTACCAAATCTAGGTCGAAGTCAAGAGAGAGACGGGGAGAACAAGGAGATGAAGTCGAGGAGAACCAAGATGGCCTTATCTCGAGTGGTATTCAATACTATGATGCTGTCCCCGACAGCAAAGAAGAAGAAGATTTTAATGACGATGATAGCAACTTGTTGAAGAAGCGTTCTTCACGCATCGGGCGTCCAAGGTTGAGCAAACCCAATCTCAGCTCGAACATGGCAAGCAGTTTCGCCTCCAGGGTTTCTTCGAAGCGTTTTGACTCTTCTGGTAAGGGCAAGAGCAAATACGGCAAGGTATCCGAAAATCCTAATTCTTTTGAGAATGCCGATAGTGATGCTCATATTGTAACTGCTCCAGTGGTGGTAGAGGAAGAGGAGACTAAGAGCCGAGAAGTCGACTCAGGTCTGGTGGAAAACGATGAGGTTAGTTCGGCATCCAAGCCCAAGGCCATAGCCTTTGATCTCTTGAAACGGAATAGGGACAAGAATTTCTCAAAGCTCGAATCAGATGTTGGCTTTGCGTTACCTTCAGTGTCTGCCAAGGACGAAAGAGATGATGAAGATATTCCATCATGGGCTCAGAGTGCATCCAAAGACACCGAGGTATCAGCTACAGCAGAGCAAGAAGTTGATGTCGATCCAACACCCCAGACAGAGTACGACGAAGATACTATGAGCTTGATGGGCCAGACGTTTATGACAGGTGCAACAGCACAATCCAGGAGAAGACGCCACAAGGGTGCAGCCGATACACGTGCCGCGAACGCAAAGCAAGCCGAAAGCCATGCCGGCGCCAAGAGTAAGGGGTGGATTGGTTCTATCCAAGATGTTGCTTCGAAGAATGGCCAAGTTTGGCACCCAGAGAAAGGCTGGATGGATTATGCTGAGCCAGAAGTAGAGCATCACGAATACTACAACCACAGTTCCATTGGAAGGCTGCAAATGCCTCAGAACGGTACACCTCATAAGAGTATACCGCCCCAAGCTGGAGGTGGTTTTACTTCACCACGATCGGTTGCTGGTACCGAATTTGATGATCAATCTGTCGTCACCAAATTGACATTCAACACCGCCGCGGAATCTCCGAGCATTTTGACTACCTCTACAGCTCCTACGCGAAGAGCGGGTCGCAAGCCTCGCCCTACCGACCAGAGAAAGATCGCCGCTGCTCATGCTGATAAGCCTATTGGTTGGAAAGATTCTATGCAAAATGCCGCCAACGGTGTAGATGGCAGTGGTGGATTTGTTTGGGATTATGATAAGGGATGGATCCGAGTTGACGGGGCTTCGATTGAAGATGATGAAGCCAGTGCCTTGACAGAGTCTGTCTTTTACAACGAAGGAAATGAAGTAGACCAAACCCCAAAGAAGACAGGGCTTTTGCCAGTTACAGAGGAATCATCGGAAGTCGACGAAGAAGAAGGTTCTGCGGAGAATGTCGACCATCAGCAACCTCAAGTCAGTACGGCGAGGGCTAACGACGTAGGAGCCTCAACCAGGACAGTTGATTACGATGAAAAGTATGGCATGTACAGAGTAAATTCTGATGATGGCTCCGAGAAAGAAAATTCCCCCGCAAACAATGTCGGTGTGCCTCCACTACTGACCACAGAAAGCAGAGACCGTGAAGAGCAATCTGTCATGACAGACCATGATGATAAGGAATTGCCTGTCCTTGAGTCAGAGTCTAGGGCTGCTCCATCGTCAAATGCCCCAACGCAAGAGAGGAGCAATCCTTTGCTGGCAAGAATTATGGCTGCACAAGATGAGGTGCCCAAGTTTGAAGACAACGAGCGTAGTAGAGAAGAAATCAGCCGTGAACCCAGCGGTCTTCGAGCAAGCCAATTCATCGCAGTCCAAGGCGGCGAACCCAGCCGTGACCCTAGTGGGCAGCAAGCAAGTCAATTGAACAGTGCCCAAGAAGAGCCAAGCGGTAAAACCCCTCTTGGCTCAGCCGCTTCCTCCGAAAAGTCCCAAGCTCCCAAAAAGTCTTTGAATACCTGGCTAGAATCATCTAATGAAGCCGATCTCCGTTCTACCAACGACACCGACGCATCTCATCTCCACGAAGCCTCCATTGATGCCGTTAAAACCGCCGAAAGTACAGAAAAGATCGATTCCTTCAACCTAGAATCATTTGAGGATGAAAATGTTGGGTTCGGCAATACTCAAGTTATCAAAGAAAAGTTTTCTGATACTGAGAGCGACTTATTCCAGCCTTTCGAGTCGGATATCAGAAAGAATGCTTTTGAATCATACGAGTCTGAGAATTCTGACAATGATTGGGTTAGCACAAATGTCAAGCGCCAATCTCCGCTAACCACTAACGATGCGGTTTCACAGAAGGCGAGAGTTTGGATGGATTCGATGCAGAAGGAGGGAGAGACAGAGGAGTCCTCTGAATCTGATAGTAATGAGCCTCAAGTCAATCAAATTCCAGTTGTGTCAGATGACGAAGAGCGCAAGGCAGATCCACCACAAAATTTGGATCCACCAAGTGCAAACATTGATACGAGGAACAAGCAACGAGCCGCAAGCTCTTGGATCAAATCAAAAGATGGTGAAGGAGAGCCATCTCAGATGGAATCAAAGCCCCCTGCCGTGTCGAGTAATGTAGGTAGCTTGAGAGCAAAGTTTGAGAACAAGGATAATAGTGCTCTTGGAGGGGAAGAAAACGATGTAATCTTCCAATCTCAAGCAATGGGCATTAGGTTGAAGCGTGGCGAAGATGGCTATGTCCGTGTTGTTTCTGTAACTCAAGCTTCATTGGGATCATCGATTGATAGGGTAGGAGTCATCGAACCAGGAGATATTATCAAAGACGCTGCAGGAATCGACTTAAGGTCGCCTATCACTAATAGTCAGTGGGGAGAAGCTGTTACGCAGATTAGACATGCCCCAAGGCCGATGAAGTTTATCGTCGCTGCAGGTCCCGAAAGAAAGAAGGACATGCCATCGAAACCGATTCACACTTCAGCTGTTCCTCCTTCTCAAATCACTGGGGGAAGAAACGTTGTCGAGTATCAGCTTTCCAAGACTGCCGATGGCCAACAAGTGGTTCAGTCAGTGAGAGAATACCGGAGACATCACTCACCAGAACGCGCCGGACTAGAATCCCCTGATCGGAGACCGTATGGTTCTCCCGATAAAACTTATGGTTCCTCCCCAGACCGATCAGATTACGACTCCCCAGACAGAACCGTCTATACAGAAGCCAGTTCTGTTTACAGTGAAGATGCACCAAAAGGATTCTTCAACCGCATGGCTGCATGCGCAACAGCAGGTGCAGCAGCTTGTGCCCCTGGTGGAGCACGTTCTTCCCAAGATGATGGCGAGAAAAGTCAGGTGCCGATGGCCCACCTTCAATTCTTGAGAACAAACCCCACCATTACCAAAGTAACTAATGCTGCAAAGAACCGCTACCCCACATTGTGCGGAAGACCAGATACAATCTTTGAAGAGCCCGATGGTGGTCCAGCTTATGATTTAGGAAGAACAAAATCAGGTACATCGAGGACAACTGATAACTGGTCGCGTATGGCTGAAGAATCAAGAACGGACGACAAATCAAGGTCTTCCTTTTCAAGAGTCGTAGCAGGAAGCGGTGACAATACCGCATTTCTTGACAATCTTCTTCAGGACAATCCACCTAAACCAAAAGCAGAAGTAACCCCTTCGCAGCCAAATCTTAAAACACTGAGTTATTCAAGTGGAGGGGAAGTAGGATGGCCTGAAAACAATGAGGTAGTGATGTGGCCGAAGGACACAATTGATAATGTCTCAACTTTCAGTAATCACTCCTCTCCAGCGAAGAAAGAAACAGCAAGAGAAGCTGAGAGACTTGCTGCAGCCAAAGTAGAAGCCATGATGGAAGATCTTGACAACGACGAGAATCTAGAGTGCGAAATATAATTTGTGTTAAATGTTAATAATAAAGTCAATGTTTAGGAGAAAAATAATGTTTTCCATCTTACCAACCAAGCACAAGCGGCGATGCCCAACCCTCAGTGCACATAGTTTATCAAAGCGCACCTTAGATGTGTAACAAGATGAAGACAAGTCAAAAATAAGTGGCGTCAGGATATGCTATTAACCAATCATAGTAAAAGAATATGTTTAATGAGGAATGAAACCATATATATTTATGTACTTATACTATCCTAGTGATAGTACGTTTACTTTTCTGTTTTTAGCCTTTTTTCACGTGAATATGTGTATGTTTGTCACACATTTTATTGTTGCTTTTTGGTTGATGTCAGCTTGTTTTTATTCTTTTTTATTTTTGTTGTCTTGTCAAGAATCCGAATAGAGTGTTATCAGTTTGATTCTGTTGTGAGTGATATAGCTTTGTAATGATGATATGATGATGTAACAAAATATCCAAGTTTGAGAGAGAATTCTGCATGCAAATTCTCTCCTTTAAGGAGAGAGCATACCAACATCTTCTGAAAGAGTAGTACTAGGAGGAGAGGGGACATCAATTCCCATACAGCTGCAAACCCACGTGGCATACTCAGTGGAAACCTTCATCGTACTCTTGCCATTGAGTAGTCGGAAGCATTCCTGCTGTAATGTGCTCCCATTGGCAGTGTACGATGATGAATACACCACACGTACACCTTCACCCACGGCTACACCATCAGAATTATGCATACCCACATCATGAATAACTTCCAATTGTTGAATGTTCGATGGGACATGATAATTGGATGAAGCCCATCCCTGACTAGACCCACACACGGGTAACGAATCAACAGTCTTAGTAATCATGATACCCTTCCCCAATGGCAAGTCACGTGTAAAATTACCCACAAACGAACGTTCAATCACACGATGTAGGGAATTACCATTCATATGAGGATTGGGTACCAAATGTCGTGTGGTGGTGAATTGATAGGTACCATATCCATCCATGAGATCATTCACATATGGTCCAGTGTATCCGGTACCATCGTCATGTTTGGTAGTGCCTTCACCGTGACGGTGTCCATTGACCGAAAGTGAGCCGGTGTACCATCCTGCCTTGATGGGTGGGCGGCTGTTGATGTCACCACCACTGTTGTTGTTGTTATTGGTGGTGGATGAATCGATGAGCATGGCAAATGGTGGACGATTATCAGGAGAAATTCGTACCGGATGGTTACCAGTGGAAGTAGTAGTAGTGGAGATGTTCATTGAGATGTCATCCGGTGACGTAGAAGTAGCAGCAGCGATACTACCATCAGCAGCTTCGNTGGATGAATCGATGAGCATGGCAAATGGTGGACGATTATCAGGAGAAATTCGTACCGGATGGTTACCAGTGGAAGTAGTAGTAGTGGAGATGTTCATTGAGATGTCATCCGGTGACGTAGAAGTAGCAGCAGCGATACTACCATCAGCAGCTTCGGCATCCATACAATCGTCAGTGTTGGAATTGCTAACCGAGGCCAATCCAGTCCGACGGCGTTTGTTACGACCCTGAGACATCATCATCATGTTATCTTCATCATCATGATCACTTTCTTCCACGAAGCCATAGCCGAATCCGTCGCTATCTCTACTAACAAGATGTGGACGTTGCTGCTGTTGCTGCATGGAAGAGGATGCAGCCGAAACTGCAGAGACAGTGGACCAACTCCGTTCAAGATCTTCACGACAACTCGCCAAAGGACGCTTGGTCCCACCGCCATTGTTGAATGGAGATGAAGACGATGAGGAGTTGAATCCTCCAATGAGGCCGGACATTCCGATGACATTCATGGTGTGCTTGAAATAATATACGGGAGTCAAAAGTGTTGGAGCGACGTGTGTAAGCTTCGGAGGAATGCCTTCCTTGAGAGAGAGGTGTACCTACTAATATTCAAGATATATACACGTTCTTGAACCGCTTCTTCACTCACGAAGAGCGCATTAGAATTGCAATTATTATATGCTGATCGAGATGCAGTGGAAATGGAGCGTTGCTCTTGAGTGTTATTATGTTCAGCGTTGCGTGAGTAGCAAGCCTCCGGCTCTCATGGTGCACTTATTGGCTGGATGGCGTGGTTGCTGGCGGCCTCTGGCGGCTGGCAAATCTTTTTGTTTTTGGGGACTTCGTTCGCGCCAAAAAAGGGCTTCTCAGAGCTCAGAGTCGGAGTGCCGGAGTGCGTGTGGGACTGGTGTGGGAGTCTTTGCGATTTGCGTTTGGTGTATGTAAGAGAGCTGAAACATAATTGTAGATACCATTTTGGAGATTTCTTCAAGCTTTCAGTTTCATTTCAACAACAGGAGCAGAGCTAAAGGAAGCAGATCACAGAAGCCTACATTGCTATTGGTCATCAAGTAACCTCGCTCACAAGGAACACCACCCCACCGTAACATAAGGCGTAGAAAAAAAATAATAACAGCATACTTATGGAACATATGTTATGTTTCAAAGCAAAAAAATGTTGTCCATAAAAAATCTCAAGCTCCGCTTGCTGATCCTATCAGCAATTGTAATACCCAATGCGGCGTTGC
This sequence comes from Mediolabrus comicus, assembly GCA_036940125.1. Classification (NCBI taxonomy): domain Eukaryota; phylum Bacillariophyta; class Thalassiosirophyceae; order Thalassiosirales; family Thalassiosiraceae; genus Mediolabrus; species Mediolabrus comicus. The sequence continues at coordinate 13,779 of JALLBI010000084.1, forward strand.
TGCTTCATCCACCACAAAACTTGCTTGTTAGGAGCAGTAGCAGTGATGACACAAATAATAGCTTCAGCGTGAGGTGGCAATCGTCGCCCCTGCGCAACCGACATGATGTTACCTACGCAAAATCAAAAACGTCACTACATGTCTTTTTCAACAACAACAATAATAACAACAAAAATAAGAATGGTGTCAACATCAACTCTAGCGGTACAAAGAAAATATCAACCGGTCAAGGTGATGATCTCTTCAAAACACTCGAACTCAAAGATGAAGCATTACTCCAAGCCCAAACGGCAGTGTCCTCCCTCGAATCGGCACTGGAATCGGCCGTTACCAACTTAGAATATATGCAACAACAGTTACAACTACGTGTGCTCGATCTTGAACAAGAACTTTCCAAAACCAAAACGGACCTATCGGCTACACAGGATGAATTAGATATAGCCGTGAGTGAATTACAATTGGCACAGCAGCAATTAACACAAAGTCAGAGGGAATTTGAGGAATTGGAAATTGCATTGGGAGAAAGTGAGGAGGTGGCTCGGCGTGCCGAATTACGTGCTGAGAGGTTGTCAAGTGAATTGAGTTTGTTGAAGGAGACTCAACAGACGACGACGCAAGGAGGGCAGGAGCAAGTGGGTCAAGAGAGGACTAATACAAAAAAGAAAAATCAACCACCATCATGGAATAATCTCTTTCAGGGCTCAGCTGGGATAATATCATCAGCATCATCATCTACCATCCCAACATTAAATGATTGGATTGCCATCAAGGGTAGTGACGATGGTGATGTACAAATTTCTGGAAAGGTTATCAATCATCCAACGATTGATGATGGTGATGCCATTGTTACAAGTCCACTAATCGATCCTACACAGGCAAAAGAAAAAAAGATTGTTTCAACATCATCAGGGTCGAAATATAGATTGGGTACACCATTAACATTGCCATCGTCGGCAGCATCGGTAGATGTTGTTGCTGCAAAGAATAAATTTGTAAAGAGTCAACAGGAACAGAAACAGAAGGAGAAGCAAGAAATATTGGCTAGGGCACGAACAAGTACTGACCGGTCGAGTTTACCCGAGGTTACGGATCAAACGTTGGGCAATGGGCGGTATATACTTGCTGGAAAGGCTGTACCCAGTGTGAATGGTCGATCATTGATTCAAACAGCCTACCGTTCTACACCGCAGGGTTTACCCACGGGTGAGCCACTAATTGCAAAAATATCTAGTAACACCGAGGCAATGAAACGTGAATACGATAACTATCAAAAGGTATCGAATGGACTTAAGAAAGGCCAATTTATTCGTCGTAAAGAGTTCTTGGCTAATGCTGGTTCTGAAATGCCTGGGAAGAGTGTATTGGTGATGCAACGTGGTGTGGATGATGTGAAGGCGTTTATGCCCAAGGTGGGGGGTCGATTAGAGGGGCCACTATTACTCGATTGTGCAGTAACCGGACTGCGTTGTATGGAGGCACTCCATGGTGTACGATTAGTATGGAATGATCTCAAAACGGAAAATTTTGTGGTAGTTGAAGATGAACGTACCGGTGACATATCCTTCCGTGGAATTGATCTCGAAAGTTGTATGCCCGTTAAGAGTAATCCTGTCGATTACACTCCAGAGGCATGTCCGCCAGAATTTGCCAAATCATTCATGAAAGGGGAAGCAGAATCATTTGCGTTGGAGTATAATTACGATGTTTGGAGTTATGGAATGTTTCTGTATGAGATTAGTACGGGACGTGGGTTCTTTGATGGTGTGTCGGCAGAAACAATTACCAAGAAATTACCCACGTTTACACCTCGTGTTGATAATGTCCCAGATGACGCATTGGCTGATTTGATTTCACAGTGCTTGTCTATCAATCCGAGGGATCGACCATCGTTGGCAAGGATAGCGAAACATCCATATTTTGATGGATATATGGGAAACTCTATCAATCCATTTGAGTTCCTATTTGGCAACTAATATGGAAACACATTATATTACATAAGAAAGGAGAAAAGCGCTAAGTTTCGTCCAGAAAGAACAGTCGGATTGAGAATATCCATGCTAGGTAGTTTTAAGAAAGAAAACTCAGCACGAGAATTACGAGTCACATTTAGATAAGTGTTTCGCGAAGCATCAGGGTGTAACGCAATTATGTATAGACATCTATGTGATATTGTTGCCTGGAGATCAATGTTAGAATCAATGATGGTGTTGTTGAGCTGCTTTGATATGATCAGGATCCCATACACTCTTGTTTGTCTTCGTATCAAAGAAATACCACCTCTTATTGCTTTTCGACCAAACACATATCCAACCTTCAGGTAAGGCCATCTTCGGCTTTTCACTAGGATTTTGTAAGTCAATGTTGTGAATGGCTTGTGTTTGTTGAGACGATTGTGAAGTGGCAGTGGTACTTTGAGGTATTCCATCTCTGCTGTCCATTCTCTTTGGTGGTGCTTGTTGCGGGGTGCTTTGGGGCATTTTTTCTCTGCTGTTCAGTCTCTTCGGAGGAGGTGGTTTCTGCGGTGTGTGTTTTTGACCTCCTGGAGGCGGCGGTGGAACAATTTTGTGCCCTATGGAAGGTCGTTTCTGTGGTGGTGGTGGCGGCGGAGGAGGCCGAGAAGGAAGTGGTTTACGCGATGATTCAGTCAATATATTTTCTCGCTTCCCTGATTCAGTCAAAGATGGTTCGGTGTCTCTCTTCTTGAACTCAGCATGCCGAATCCTTGGAGGAGATCCTGGCCTCTTTCCAGTAAATGCTGCTTCCCCTTCTCCTTCAATCGGCGAAGAAGATTCATAAGCATCATGAGGCGGCGAGCTAGGAGGTGTGGTGGGGTCGCCACCTGCAATTGGAGGACGTTGGCTACCATAGTTCGAAGGACAAACAGAGCCTCCGCGTTTGTCGTGGAAAGGATTGCCAAAATTGATGGATGTACGAGCTCTATACCTCGCCTGAGGAGAATCTACGAACTCACCGGACGCACTATCAAAAAAGTGTAGAGGTAAAACATCATCATCAACGCTATACTTTGGAGAGCCATCCGCTGCCGTTGTCACTGCCGCCCCAGAGCTATTGCTTCCTCCATAGTCAACAAAGGACACAGGGGAGAAATTCATTTTTTCACGAAAATCCCCCATTTTGACCAGGCTTGTTTGATTTACTGTACCACAAAGCCCTGCCAATGCTATCAGTGGAACGTCATCTATGCTCTGGCTTGAGTTGTAATGATGAGTATTGAAACCATCGTTATTTACGCCTTCAACATGAAGACCACGTGTTGCCAACGAAGACCCTCCAAATATCCAGCGTCTTCGCGACTCATAAAAAGCCAACAAACACGACGTTGGAACCCATGTGGCAACTGGGTTTACTTTTCTCCCCTCGTCATTCTTTCCTTTATCACAGTCTTCACTATCATACATTTCTTTCTTGCCATTCTTCCATGGAGGGGGCAAATGCCGAAGCATATGTTTGTATTGTTGCTCTGTCATCGTACGAGGATCAAACTCTCCATACCCAACAAGGACTTGATCCTCATCTTGTTTACCAGTTCCTGAGATGGAACGAGGATGAATGATGTGTGACTGTTCATCAGTTAGTGACCGAGCCTTGCGCTTTCGCATGTTTTGCTCCATACCTCGTAGCCAATCATTGCCATCTCTTGCAGCCTTTTCACCACTGTGAATTTTATTCAAACATGTTGGAGACATACACAGCAAGGGGAGAGTATCTTGACTCTCTACATTCAGTAATTGTAGAACATTTGGTGGCAGCATTGAACGAAGAACACGGCGCATTGCAGGCAAGTAGTAAGGAGGCAACCGGAAAAGATACGCCCGAAAGTCTGATTTCCAACCATCATCCAAATGAATAGCTCTTGCAGCAGTTGCACTGTTAATTTTCTTCTTGATAAGACCTGCTGTTGCTCCAGATTTGACACCGCTGGCTTCTTTATTGTTTTCTGTCACCTTTTTCAACATTCGAAGTTCGATCTCAGCAACTTTGATTAGCAGTGGGATCAGGATGTGTGGATCAGGGGGGAGTAGAGTCAAAGTCGACACCCTACGTGAAGTCAAAGAATCATCAGTTTTGGTAGCGTTTACCCCAATATTCTTTAGTTTGATCCAGTCACGAGGTACATGCAAAATACCAATATTGAGAACATTATCCGCACCCTCCCCAGAGACATTTGGTTGTCCTGCCCCTCGAACAGAAACAGGGAAGTGCTCTCGTCCTGCTTCTGTTCTAGGCGCACCTGTTACATTTGATGCATCAAGTCCGCCTCTTTTCCCGATCTCTTCGCCACCTAACCAATCACATATGTACACATCTCGCTGGAGCATTCGGTTGGATATCGGTGGAGGATTGTTGTCTCCAGAATCGACAAGTAGTTGTCGTATCGAAACATACAAGTAATCCAGGTGATGTAACGCTTTCATGACGTAATAGGGATCAAAAACGGGAGATCCCACAGCCTGATAATTCCTTGAATAGTGAAGGAGCGGCTGGGATGGTCGCGGAGGCAATGTATCCAACTTCTTCGATGGGAAGTGACTCTCTGGAATGCTCCAAATAGGACTCGGGATAAACTTCGATTGTTGTGGTAAGCTCGATGCAGCTGAAGCTGTAGGGTTTAGAATCCAACGAGGTTGTTCGCACGAGCCTGCAAACATGATCATTGCTCGATGAATCGCTGGTTGTTGCTGCGGCCCACTCTCCATGCATTGAAAGGAGCACACTGGACCGCCATTAATGAATGAAGTTGTAGAATTAAGTTCTGCTGTGCTATCAAACTGGACTGGTGTGGGTGCAGACAGCCGCAACGGATCAGGGATAGAGTACGGAATTGGTCGAGGAGGCGCAATTCTCAATAAAATGTTTGAAATAGAATCAGTTGGATTGATTCTAATATAGGCTCCACCAGTAACTTCACATAATGCACGAAGAGATTTGTGTAGTGGCGGAGTGGTCACATCTGCAGTATGAAGGATGAAAATACGTTGATCCCAACGAAATGGCTCCTTGTAAAATTCTCTCAACGGCATATTACCAAACCGCAAACTAAGCCCCCCACCTCCCTTATTAGATGGACTTCTTAAGCATTCACCATCAGTAAGTAAAATCAAACAAGCTGGTTGGAGCGGTGAAGTTACTACTGAAGAATCATTCCCTCCACCACCCTGTTGCTTGTTCATGTTGTTATTGTTGGATGTCTTTTTTGCCATTTGGTGTTGAAACCATGGCAAACGACCCATGCCGAAATGTTCCACATCTCTCCCACGAGTTAACCTATACCGAGATAACAATCCAAGTCCATGCGATAATGCAGCGTTTAACCCCAAAGCACCGCCCGCCCAGTCTGGGAATGGCGTGTTCTCTGGAATATTGGCAGTTTTTAACCTTTTCAATTCATATTCAAAATCATGCCGATCTGGTGGATGCGGTACCATGTTATTGTGTTGTCCGACTCCACCACCATCTGACATGGAATAAGATTTGTCATCTTCGACTGATCCGACAAGCAGACGCCCTCCTGCTCCACATGCTGCATGCGTCTCTAACGAATCCATCGTTGATGAAGGAGACATCAACGAATCAACATTATCTGGTTGTAAGCTTGAACTGAGCAGTAAAAACTCATCAAACTGCTCCAACCTTCCAACGTCAATCGACTGATGTGACTGCTGTTGATGCTGCTGCGCAGATGCCATCAGCACTGACCGGTTGTGTTCTAAAATTCGCTTGTCCATACTTCTTGATAAGTTCTCGACGGACATTTTGGCCAAGTCGAGACGTGAGATGCTCATGGCACCACTTTGACTTTGAGATGGTAGTGCCATGCTTGGCGAGGTGTCGACTACAAATACAACGATCATGATTTTATTCTTCTAGGGAGATGAAGAAAAAGATAGATAGATAGATAGAGAGAGAGGTGCCATACCCATCATATGTATTAGGGTATCTATCATG
>JALLBI010000085.1:0-19901 GCA_036940125.1 Mediolabrus comicus
CCATCATTTGCTGTTAGCTTTTCTTCTTTAGGCGCAAGATCCAACTTCTTGAGCCATAATGTGCGCAGATCTGTATCAGATACATCTACAAATATGATGGTCATGGATAATGATTATGATAACTACGACGATGGTGATACAATAATAGAAGACTATGATCTCATTGAAGAAGAAACAATAATTGAAAATGTTGTCCACACTGCCAGCAGCAGCAGAATCGATGCAGAAGACGACACAGCAACAACTACAACTACATCCACAATATTATCCAAGTCTCAACAAATTGAACTGCTCAAACAACAACTAAAACAATACCGCATTAATCAATCTCAACCACTCAAAAAGCCAGCATATACAATTTTTACCAACGCAGCATTAGATGGGATATGTACATTATTACCCACGTCATATGAAGAACTATTAGAAGTTAAAGGGATTGGGAAGAAAAAGTTGGAATTGTATGGTGATGATATTTTGGGTATTGTGAAGGATAGTATCAATGGTAGTGATGGTGTGTTGTCCAATAGCAACAATAACGGTGATGGTAACGATTCATCGGGTAGTAAAACTACCAAAGTAGAAATACCCCAACCAACATTAATTACATTACAATCATTAACGGCCGAGCAACGTCTTGCTGCTGAAAGAGCGTTAGATCCAATTAATCCATCGAATGTGATGATTTCGGGTGCTGCCGGGACGGGGAAGAGTCATGTGTCGAAGTATATTATACAGCAATTGCACAGCGTGAATGATGATGATAATGATGAAGACGACGATGAAGAAGACAGTGAAATGGTGGTAGATGATGACAATGATAACAATGATGTTCTTGAAATCATGAAATCAATACCAACCAAACGTAAGGTGGCAGCAGTAGCACCAACAGGAGTAGCCGCAATTAACATTGGGGGGAGTACATTACACTCCTTCTTTGGGATTGGTCTCGGTTTAACATCTACCAATACTATCTCTAGCGTCTTGAAGAAAGTACGTGGTAACAAGGAAGCGATACGTCGTATTACTGAAACGGATGTATTATTAATTGATGAGGTTTCCATGTTATCATCGGACTTATTAGAGTTGTTAGATGTAGTAGCACGAACAATACGTAAAGTGGACGATAAACCCATGGGTGGGATCCAAGTTATATGCGTCGGAGACTTCTTTCAATTGCCACCGATAGTACAACAAGATAGGATGATGAATTATGGTGATGATGCGGTTGACAACTATCGTCCATTTTGTTTCGATTCGCCCATTTGGGAGGAGTTGGGGTTGCATGAGAATACAATTGAGTTGTCACAGGTGCAACGACAGCAGAGTGGATCAAAATTTGAAGTGTTCCTGAATGATATGGTTAGAGTTGGGGATGTGCCGTGGCAAGTCCTTCGTGATTTTAATAGGAAGTGTCTGATTAGTGAAGAACATCCTCTACCCGATGATGGTATTGTGCCAACGAGGATATACACGCACAACCGTGATGTGGATTCAGAGAATGAGGCACGCCTTGCCGAGCTCGATGGGGAGTTGATATCATTCAAGGCGATAGATAAGTGGAGAGAAGAAATGCCAAAAGAGTCGTTAGCATCAGTTAAGAAGGGTATGAAGGTCAGTGTTGCAGCGGAGCTCCCCGATGATGTAGAACTCAAGATCGGGGCGCAGGTAATGTTAACACGGAATAAAGATTTAGATCGTGGCTTGGTGAATGGAAGTAGGGGCGTCGTTCAGGATTTTCACTCTTTTGACAAACTCCCAGTTGTGCGTTTTGATAACGGTAGAGTAGAGCGGATAAGCAGAGTAGAGGCAGTCCGATACAATCCCGACGGTGGGCCTGGTGTATTGATTCGAATGCAGCTGCCACTGAAACTGGCTTGGGCTACAACAGTCCACAAGAGCCAGGGAAGTACGTTAACACGTGCGATATTGGATATCTCCAACACCTTTGAAGCAGGGCAAGCATATGTGTCATTATCTCGAGTGAAGGATATTCAAGGGCTGTATTTGGAGCAACCGGTGACATTGGATAATATCCAAGTTAGTCGACGTGTTCTTGAGTATTATCAGAGGAGCAAGGTTGGTGAGCGGCAAGCAAGGGAGTGAAAATCTCCCGATACTGGAGTTGAATGTGTATCTCACTTCTTGCAATGGAAGGAGAAAGTTTCCTATTCAGTCGTACACGAACTCTTTTTCAGCGATCGCCGCTGTGCCATCACCGCTCTCTGCTCATAATACTTACTTGAAAGCAACGGAGCAGTAGAATTATGAAGATGGATCGCCATAATATAGAACACTACCAATCCCTCGATGTAGGGAAGCCCCCTTCTTCTCGGAAAGATAGTTGGAAGTTCTTCGAAATCCTTTACCATGCGTTCAAAGATCTTCCCACTGAAAGAGATCATTCGATCGTATCGCCGACGTTTTCGTGCAATGGACATGATTGGGATTTGGAGATTTACCCCGGTGGCGACGAGGATCCGGACGAAGGATATGTGTCCATCTTCCTCAACCATCGTTCGGAGGGAGCCATCGAGATTGACTATGAATTGACGATACTTGATAAGATTGGAAAACGCAGGGAAACGATGAAAGAGTTTTCTCACTCCTTTGAAGGCATAGATGAGGGCTACGGCTGCAGCAATTTCATGAAACGCTCCGATATCTTGGACGAGTCAAAAAACATACTTGATCGCAATGGCACCTTAGCGGTCGGCGTTTTAATCAAAGAAGATCCATCTGATGTGTTTGTTCCCAAGAACCCCCTGAACAAAATGATACAAGGTATGTTCCTCGACGAAGATACTGCCGATGTCTGCTTTGAAGTCACTTCCGAAGCAAAGGAAGGAAAGAAGGAAGCTAAGGCATCAGACTTATTCCACGCCCACTCCTTGATTTTGTTCAAGTGCGCACCCATGCTTGCAGATCTATTCGATTTAGAAGATAACGATGGGAAGATTGCCACTGCCACAATTACTGACATCAACCCGGATATCTTCCGTCATCTACTTTGGTATGTCTATGGAGGTAGTATCAAGAAGGAAGATCTCGAGACTCATGCCAAAGATATCATCGATGCTGCCGACAAGTATGCCATCGTGAATCTCAAGTTGGAGGCCGAAGCAGCTTATGTCAAGTCAACTTATGTGACAATGAAGAATGCCGTTGACATCCTTCTCTACGCAGACGCTAAGAACTGTGCTCTACTCAAAGAAAACGTGTTGGATTTCCTCGCTGCTAACTGCGATGATGTGATTGATGAGGTTTCTTTCAATGATGTCCCTGGGCATTTGATGAAAGATCTCTTGGTGGCGATGGCGAGAGGAAAGAAGAAGTCCCATGGTGGGGTGGCCTTCGACCACTCAAAGGGAGGCTATTGTGCCGGTGATTTGAAAGTTCTGAACGTGACCGAGCTCAGGATCAAGCTTAATGATCTGGGCTTGGACGTAGATGGTTCCCGTGAAGCAATGATTGAAGCGCTCAAGTTTGACGAAGATAGTGAAGAGGGCAGCTATGTTAAAATCGATGAAGGGAGTGGTGTCCCGTCTCGGGAAGAGGAAGAGAATGATGAAGAATGAGAGTCTTATTTTGTGTAGTGTGTGGTCGCCTAAGATAAAGCAAACAAACTTGATTTATGTCCGCACTTCTCCTTTTATTGTCTGCCTTCACTCAATATTATGTAACATGCATTCTATCTTATATATAAAAGAGGTAGGAAAAATCTATTGTGCAACAAGATAAGCATCAAACAATTCTCTCCACCTCATCGTCATCATCATCTCTTTCTCTCCCTTAATATTCATCATCCTATCTTCGCTTAATGCGTTCCCAACACCACCCTCCCCCATTCAAACACGACCCATCTGATCCATACACCTTCTAACAACCTCGGCAGTAACAACTCGACTCCCCCCCTCCATCCTACCAGTCTCTTCCATAATCTTCCCCAACAACCCCTCCAACGCCTTATTAATACGGGTGGCAATAACATTCTGTTGAGAACGGGGTAATGTATCCATACGTGAATTCAACCCGGTAGACAACATGGTTTTTTGCATAAGTTCATTCATGTATTGACGTATATCATCTTCGGTACGAAATTCTTTGCATATTTCATTTGGATTGTTGGTGGTGGTAGTAGTCGTAGTTGCTTCGTCAGCAAACAACAATTCACTTTTACCACCACCTTCTCCACTACCACCTTCCAACACTGCACCAACAGGACTACTAGCACTAGAACTAGCAGCCGGACTAGCCAAATCACCCTCCTTACGAAAATTCATCATTTCTTCAGTACTTAAATTCAACAATGTAACATTCGAAATGAATGCAATCTCTTCAGTGGAATAATCTGGGAATCCCATTTGGGGTAATGGATCGTACACGATTTCATAGATTGGGACACGTACATTTGGCAATGCCTTCTTTTGATGTTGGGTGTGGTTGTTGTGATTGTTGTTGAGAAAGTCCAGATTGGGATAATCACGTGATAATTTCCCCCCGTGTACCATACCGTAATGAGTGTACAATCCCTGCTTTGACATGGAACGTTTGGCACATTTGGGACAATTGTACACCTTTTCATCTTTTCCTGCTGCCGATGTTGCAGATGATGAAGTTGTTGCAGCAGCTGACGACGAGGAGGAGGATGGAGGCTTCTTGGCAGAATTATACGCATTGACCGCTGCCACCGCTCCAAATGTCGATGAATCCACTCCCGATGAAGTAGCCTCCTCATCATCAAGAATGTGATATGTCCCCGTGGCCTTTTGAATGGTTGCCTTCCACCATACCGAGACCATTCCTGTTGGTGCCGGACTACTAGCGCTGCTACTGCTGTTGTTGTTGTTAGTAGTAACCAATTTTTGAGGAAGTGGTTCCTCATCTTCACCCTCTGTCTTGGGTAATCCCATCTTCTCCTTCTCACCACCCTCCACCACCATCAATGATGATGGATCTTCTTCAGCATCATCATCATCATCATCTTCCTCATTAATATTCCACTTTACCTCAATCCGATCACCAGGTTTCACACCTAAAATTGTGGCCACGTCAATTGTTTCAATTTTCGTACCTGTACTGCCAGCAGTAGGGTTGGGGGTGGAGGTGGAGACTGCTGCCGTCTTGTGAACGATGGATGATGGGACATCAGCAGTGTTGTTGTTGTTAGTGGTGACAACATTTGTGGAAGTGGAGGGTGCTCCAGCAGCTTCCACGAGTGCAGTCTCATGATTGGCCGATCTACCACCACCAACTGCAGTAGTCGACACGGTAGTAGTAGTTTCACCCGACATCATTTTTTGCTCCAAGTCAATTTTACGTCGTTTGGCAGGACTGCTGGCTGCTGCTGTTGTTACATTAGTTGCTGTATCAACAACGTCATCAAGTGACAATAATGACGGCGGTGGTGCCTTTCGTGGTGAAGACTTTGCTTCATCATTGTTGTTGTTGGTGGAGGCAATGATGGGACTATTTCGTGTTTTCATGTTTTTGTATATTGTTGTTTTTGTTTTTGTTGAATGATGATGATGCCCTCCTTCTAAAAGCTTTATCAGTTTGCTCTCTTCCTTTATTTGTGCTCTGAGTTAATACGTCTTCTTGGAATGATTATTGCAATGATCGTAGGAAAGCGTAGGAACACAACTTGTGCACTGAAATTCAATCTTGTTGAAGAGATCGGTTCGCGGACTTTTTGTTTTCGCGGACTTTTGGTTGTGGGGCCCTTATAGGTACGCACAGCCCATAGCCCACGGATACTCGGCCGTTACTTTCATTTTTTCGCCAAAACTCAACCTCTCCCTCCAAAACCTCCACCACTTCCAAGAACAAACTACCAACGAACCATAACTAACGTTTAGCTTAGGAGTAGCAGTGTGAATCCATCTCTTGTGTATCAACTACACCATGGTAATGCTCAAACAGCGTAGTCGGCTCCGAGGAGGAGTCTCTTCCTCTCGAAATCATCGTCTAGCATTATCAGCGGCAGGTTGTCTTTCACCGGCCTTACTTCTCCTACGTGGTGTCTCCGGAAGTGATGTTGTAACCGCCTCAGCAGCCGCTGCTGCCACCACGGTCGCCGATTCTTCAACAGTAGATTGGGTGAAATTCTCGGAGGATCAAGCAGCTAACGTTGGTGGTGCATCATCATCATCTAGTCACCTTAGACAACGATCGATAGTAGCTGCAGGCGAGTATGATTGGGCAGCGGCTGCCGATCGCCAAGTAGATAACAACAACACATCCAAGAACAGTGGCGAGCAACGGATTTTAACTCAATTGAAGAAACGGAGCTCGTGTACTTCCCTGCCATGTGGTGAATGTGAGGGTGACTGCGATAGAAACAGTGACTGTGCTGGCGATCTCGTTTGCTTCCAACGTGAAAGTGGTGACCCTGTACGCGGATGCTTAGGATCAAACACCAGTACACGAACTGATTACTGCATNAGCTCGTGTACTTCCCTGCCATGTGGTGAATGTGAGGGTGACTGCGATAGAAACAGTGACTGTGCTGTAAGTATGAAGAAGTTGTTGTGTTCCGTGTATATGTGTGCTGCTTTATAATATAAGCGTCTTACCCATCATATTTGTTCTTCACACAACATAATGATATAGGGCGATCTCGTTTGCTTCCAACGTGAAAGTGGTGACCCTGTACGCGGATGCTTAGGATCAAACACCAGTACACGAACTGATTACTGCATTAAGCCCATCTACGCAGGTTCCGATGGCGTCGCGCTAACATTGGCCGCACTAGCTACAGAAGCTCCAACTACATCGTTGGCACCGACACCCACACCTCCAACTATCTCTCCGACTACATCATCTGCTCCATCAATCATCCCAACAACATCATCGGCACCAACTCCCTTCCCAACGACGGAGACTCCGACCGCAAGGCCTACACGCAGTCCTACGCCACGTCCAACGAAAAATCCAAGTGGGCTGTTAGATTACTATACAACTAAAAATGACAATCTCAAACAGGAGTGTGAGGGAGATTGTAACTCTGATGCAGATTGTGCTGTGAGTCTTGCTTTATACACGAAATGTGGAAAGTTATCAGTACCTACATGATGTTTCTAACCCTTTCGTCTAACCCACCCCATAATATTTACTCCCATTCCTACATATTGCCGCAACACAGGGTGATCTCGTTTGTTACCTACGAGAAGCAGGAGAGGATCTCCCTGGCTGTGAAGGGACTCCATTAGCCAGGACTGATTACTGTATTCAGGCCAAATACACTCCGGATCCAACTCCGCGACCAACACCCAGGCCGACACCAAGGCCGACACCAAGGCCAACACGACAACCAACAATGGCACCTACTTATGTGCAAGTTCCTGGTGCGTCACAACCAGGAAAGATTAAATTGTATTGGGAACGGGGCTATTTTTGGCAAGAGAGTTGGAGGGAAGAAAAGTATTGTATGACGTGTAACCGTCGAAGTGGTCAGGATCGTGGCTGCTTTGAAGGTAGGAAAATAGAGCTTCAGGATTGTTACGGACGCAAAGATTCTGTCAGTAGGCACAGGTCACAAACTTTTATTCGTGTAGAACACGATAAAACAATCCGTCCTGCTATGGACCCTACTTTGTGTTTCACACACCCTAATGTTGACCAAGATTGTTGCAACATCAAAGACGACAAGAAAGGCGAAATTATCGGCACTACTTGGACCATTCACCAGTCCGCATTGTATCTGCAACGATGCGAGCCTGGTAATAAGAATCAACAATTTTACACGATGGGGACAGATTGGAGAGCGAATGGCAAGTTTCAAATTCATACAAACGTTAAGAATAAGGATCGATGTCTCACTCAAATGCATCATCCAAGACCTGATGAATTGGTCTACCCACAAAAATGTGATCGAGCGGCGAATCATCAAACTGATGCATGGACTGTTTATTGATTTGTCTTTAAAAAATTAGCAAAAGGGGGTAGGAGAAGTAAGTTGCTTCGGATACAGGAGTAGTTGGTGAACACGAAGTATGAAGAGGGGATAGATGAAAGATTTGAAGAGTGTGAGAAAGTGCTTGAAGCACTATAACATTCAATCGGGGACTGGGATATGTGTTTAGTCAGATAATCAAAGTAAATATATTGTTAGAAGCGAGTTTCTAAACCCGGAGAAATAGGAGAGACTTCAGAGAACTCACTCAAGAATTGTCACACATGTCACAAGCTTATAGACGCTACACCACCTGTCATAGGGGATCTTCCTGCTTGAAGTTGATGATTTTGTCCCAATTGAAGAGAGTCCCAATAAAGCACAAAGGTATCTTTAGAGAGAAGCTCCTCACATTTTGATGGCCAAATTTGCTCAGCTGGCTGCTCTGTCAAAACTTGCATTAGAATGGGGAGGCAAGCCTCTTTTGCTCAGAACCGTCATTCTACTCACCAGAATTTGTATGTCAGCCTCACTACCGATGTATTAAAGCATTCATCAGATAATTGTAGAAAGCAGTGCGATGAAGCCCAAGACAAATTCACTTGCCACTGTGGTGGCTTTGACGACCTGTGGTGCTGCTCTGGGACAGGGTGGTGACGTTCGAAGCGAAGAAGCTACATCATCATCTTCACTACGGGCTCGATATGAAGTTGAGATTGTTGGTGAAAGATCATCAGCTGAAAAAGAAGCAGTGATCCCAAAGGAGTCCAACCAACAAACTTCTACTGCTACTACAGAAGAACAAACAACACATCGCCGGCATTTGATATCTAACAGCAACAATTTCGCACCAGGCTGTGGACCATCCTCAGGAACATATCACTCAGTGTACCTTGGATGCTACGATGATCATCAAGATGATCNCAACCAACAAACTTCTACTGCTACTACAGAAGAACAAACAACACATCGCCGGCATCTGATATCTAACAGCAACAATTTCGCACCAGGCTGTGGACCATCCTCAGGAACATATCACTCAGTGTACCTTGGATGCTACGATGATCGTCAAGATGATCGTGCATTTCCCACAAAGCTTCAAGGAACAAGCCATGGAGCTTTAGATTGTGAACGAGAGTGTAGCAGACATGGTTATCGTTATTTTGGTAGACAGTTCAAAGGGCAATGCTTTTGTGGAAGCGACTACGACCAGATTGTAAGACATGGAACAGAAACAGGTTGTAATTGTTGTGGTGAAAATGTAGGGGCTGGTAAAATGTGTATATGGGAGAATGCGAATCATTCAGATTCACAAGCGACAGCACCTGTGGTGGCTCCCATTCTACCCCAACCTGCAACTCCAGAGCCTTCGGCTCCGATGCCTCATTCTCACTTGTTTGCACCTAGTGGACATACCGATTCATTACCTGCTGCTTCAACTACAAACATTTTTGACGAAGCACCAGCAAAGGAGCCAGCACAAAGTGTTGCTCACGGCGGCAACTCTCATTCCATCTTTTCATCGTCAAAGCCAACCAAATCTTTTAGACTTCGCCTCTACTGGCAGCGTGGATACAACTGGCAAAATTCAAGCTCTGAAAAGTTTTGGTGTGCACAATGTACTGGGAACTGTAGTAGTGGTTCACGGCTCCAGCTTGGCAAATGTAGTTCTACCAATAGACAAAAATGGCTGGCAGTTGGCGACACTGTTGTTTTTGCACCCAACCCGTCACTCTGCATGACGGCATCTGGCTTCGGCTCAAACAATCCAATCAGATTAGCTCAATGCAATGGAGGCCGTGATCAAAAGTTCTCTGGACTCACAGAAGGAGGAAGATTCGAGCTGCAACCGGTGTCTGGTTTGGGAGTAAGATGCGTAAGTCAGCATCATCACCCAAAGGTGAGTAAACTGCATATGAATATAATGTTTACTTTCACATAATGATGATTTTGAATGTGTCTAACTCTAACTCTAACTCTGATTGACTCTACATATTCACATACGCAAAGGACAAGGAAACGCTTTATCCAGAGAAGTGCTCAAAGACGAGATCTACGAAGACAACCTACTGGCAGGTGTATTGAATTGAAATAGATATTGCTAACCTAATAATTTTAGTGAACACGTATACCCGATGTTTTAGGCAGCTATTTAGTCAGTCATCATGTTATAGTAGGCCTGCCCATGTTTTACATATTTGATAATACTACTGTTGTCATCTCATCCCCCCTCGCTCCACCACTTGGTTTGCTTTCCCCCTCCCTTTCCTTAAGTTGCTTCTCATACTTCTCCTCACAATAAACAGTTACATCCTCTAAATCACATTCCATTGCAATCCGGGCTCTCCATTTTAATAAACAAATACAGCACATAACACCCAATAATTTCACAAAGAAACGGTAGGGGACCATGGTCATAATGACTGTTAGGTAACATGCCTCCTTGGTATCCCCCGCTGCCCCCTCCTCCACATCTATTATTTGTTGTTTTGATTGAGACGAAGCACTAGCACCACTATCCCGTCGTTCACCACTAGCACCCCCTCCCTTCTCATCTGTACTTCGTACTGAAGAATCATTATTAATATTCCTTCCCGGCTCTACAATAAGTTTGAGAGAGCATGTAGCACCCAACATTTCATGTGTACTGAAAGTTAAAATTCGTGACTGTTCAGTGATGGTGTGTTGAGTTATTGTTACCGGAGCCTCATATGTTTGATTTTCTAATACCGATATTCGTGTGATCTTCCATCGTGATCCTAAGAATCTATTATTGCTGTTATTTATTTTGGTGGTAGAATCGTCTACGCTAGCGTTGCTTTTTACCGTGTTGCCGTCCCCCTTATTGGTACTACCAGCTCTGGGTTGCGATTCGACGCTAACGACACTGGATAGGATGGACGAATATGATTGGATGTCACATAAACAATCCCATACTATGTCGACGGGTGCTGCGATTGTTATTGTTATGGGGATGGAGAATTGGAGTCTCTCAAACATCGTCGCCGCCGTCGCCCGACAAGGAGGATAATTATTCAATATGGAAGGAGTAGACTACGATATTATTGCAATAATATCTCTACCACCTTGCACACCTGTTTACACAATAATAAGTAGGTAGTATGAGGAGTTACAACTTCGGCGGTGTATGGTACTTATTTTTTCATGTGTCTCCGATTTTGAGTGACGTTCTCTGAGTTACTGTAAGTGTCTTTTGCGTATCTTACTAGGTAGAATGCTCAAACAAACAACTTTACAGTATGTATTATTATCCCCAGTGTTTCAATTACATTTACTAAGCTGCCTTCATCTTCTTCATCAGCTCTGGCTCTTCCTCTTGGAAAGAATAAAGATCACGCCTCCTAATCTCACCAATGGGCCGTGCATTGTTATCAACAACTACGAGAGATCGAAGGCCAAGGGTGCGATACAACTCATAGGTCCTCTCTGCACTTCCATGGGCTTCAAATGTGTATGGTGCGATCTGCACGTATGGAGCTAAGTCAAGATAGCAAGATTTATCTTCTTCCGTAAGAGATGATTCAACTTCTTCGAAGCTGAGAGTGATAGGATAGATCTTCCGCAATTCACTATGAGTGATGCATCGTCGAGGTCCTCCTTGCCCCGAGCTCTCATAGAACAACCCCTTGTGAGCCAACAAAACCAATAAGTCCGATTGTGAGATCATACCGATGAACTGGTCTCCATGTAGAACCGGGAATTGGCCATGATTACTGCATTCTTTGAGCGTCTTTACAAGATATGCCACTTCAACCTCAGATGGCAACTTCACAAAAGGTCTCGAAGCCATCAAATCTCTCGCGTGAAGCATTCGATGGGTAAGTACCTTAGGCGGTTCCTCCTCGAGGAATGGGATATCTTTAAGTTCTAACAATTTCTCATAGATACTCTTCTTTGAGATCTTGTTACCCATGGAGCGTGCTGCAATATTTGAAATAATCAGAGGAGCCATCATGAGTGGCAAACCTGTTGACTCCACCAATACGATGATTGTCAACGAGATTACAACACGTACGACGCCGCATAGCATAGCAGAAGCACCAATAATAGCATAGACAGTAACGTTGAGTTGGAATGAGTCTCCGAATGAGAGCGCAAGAGCTCGTCCGAAACACGATCCCGCATAGCTATAACGAAACATTGGGTAAGGACACGCAGTAGTTGGAGCAAGTAATGCATACTCATCACGTAACTTACAGTAGAGGGATAAAAATACCCATTACAATAGAGGCGCCGAATAAAAACAGCAACAC
Source organism: Mediolabrus comicus (assembly GCA_036940125.1). Taxonomy (NCBI): domain Eukaryota; phylum Bacillariophyta; class Thalassiosirophyceae; order Thalassiosirales; family Thalassiosiraceae; genus Mediolabrus; species Mediolabrus comicus. The sequence continues at coordinate 12,166 of JALLBI010000085.1, forward strand.
GAACAGATACACACACCCTGTGATCACCAATGACTGAATTGAGAATGCATCGCGTTCACTGTGGAAAGTATGCCGAAGGCCGAAGGTCGAGGGAGGGCTTAAGAGCAACGTTGCAAGTTCATTATATTGACCACTTGGGCAGTTAAATTGAATATAATGGGCTTCGGCATTTTCCCATTCATCCTTGCAAACAGTGTAGGCGATGGGCAGAAACCATGTCAGACATGCCACTGAGACGTGAATGGAGCGAAAGAAGGTGTGTGAGCACAGTCATGAAAAAGACCCAACATGTATACAATACCAGAAACTTACTCAAAACGGTAAAGAACATGACTTCCAACAGTTTAAGCGGCTTACTGAGAGCCAATCTTCTCCGTAATTTGGTCAAACGTATATTTATTTGTACCCACAAGCCACCAACTAATCCTGCAACAAGCCCGACAGCAGCGACGAGAAAGTACTCCCAGAACCGCACCTTTATTAAAGCGTCACCCGTTGTTGCTGAACTGGCACTCTCCCAAACGCCCGTCTTCAAAGGGAACTCTTGCGCTCCGAAGCCGCTCTTCCATGCTTCTAAAAAGAACCAAACGACAATAACAGTCGTCGATGCACTAACGCACTTCCACATGAGCAAGATACTCCAAAAGCTAGCTCCCTCTTCCATTGCAAAGAGAATCCCTCCAATTGGCGAAAGAAAAGCTGCGGCTACCCCCGCTGCAGTACCAATAGCAGCGAAATCTCTTCTTGCCCGATCACCAAAGAGAGTGTCAAATGAATGGAAGGATCGTGGGATTACCTTCCATGCATTCGCTCCAAGGCATAAGCCAGAGTGAATCATGGGTCCTTCAATTCCTACAGGTAAGCTCGCAGCACTTGTGAAAACAATTCCAAAAGCTTTACAGAACAAGGTTGTTAACGTTGTGGTCTCTGGCACGTTTACCCCATTAAGGATAGCCTTGGCATAATCTATTCCTGATCCGGCTACAATAGGACAGTAAGCGACGGGAATGAATGCAATAGTAATGTACATAAGTGATATCCCCACATGTATTCCGAAGCCCTTCGCAATGTCGGGCATGTAAGTTTGCGCGTAGTTAATTTTCACCTCATGAAAATAGTCTGAAGCGCTAACAATAGCATATCCGATCAAAGACATGACGACTCCAATTAGGATAACCAATATGCGAGTACCATAGCGACGGATCCTCTCTAGTTCACTCGTTGCCTTCCCTGCATCAACTGTAGCGTCCGATTCTTGATGACGCCAACGCCAACGTCGTGGGTCTAATGGATTACCACCCCCCTCTCGGTGATCATTCATCTTTCTTATTGTTCTTGCAATTTGACTTCGTTTACGTTCACGCCAAACTGCAGTATCATAAAGCTGATAATCGGCATCATGTTTCGTATTAACTGCTGCCTTTGTTTCATTTTCTACAAAATTATCAGCATCAGATTCGTTATTGGTAATGCTCTTAAAGGCCAACTGTGAATCATTGGTATCATTCATAACATAAAGTTTCCCCATGAATGCATCTACACTGTGATCCTTCTCGGGATCTACCCCCGCCCTCCCCAGCCATGATGCGAAGGCATCTGCACCGGGGAAATCCTCCTTTGTGTAGACACCATTGTATTTTTTGTTGTTGTTCGACGACTCCTCATCAGATGATGATAATGCAGAAGAACGCTGCTCCTCCTCTCCCTCTCCCTCCTCCACCACCGCATCTACTACTATGTTGGCAGCAGCGCCGCTTTCTTCGTCTGCTGCTAAATCCATTGCAATAATTAATAGTTGGCAGCGGCGGGACCGCCGTTAGTATGGTAGGTGGTGCTTGTTTCTCCGCCAGGTTTGTTGTGGTACCGTCGCCGTAGTTGAAGAGGTGCCCCGATGAGGCAAAGCGGGGTTGTTTTGGATTTTGGTATTTGGGATTTGCTACATAGCTTGACACAAATTGACAGTGACAACATAGAAAACGTCAGTCACAATAACTTCAGAGCTCTTCAGAGCCATCAAAAAACCTTCTAAGTACCAAGCACTTAGTGAAAAGGTTGTAGGACCATAGTTGGTAGGCGTGCCTATTATCATACACACATCAGCCTTTAGGCAAGAGAGAAGACAACCAGTTAAAACAAAAACAAAGAGAATGGAGCAAGTTCAGTCAATTCTAGAACGTATGGTAGCCCCGCTCAAAGATCTACGTGATCGGGGCATCTTCTCCCAAGAAGAAATTCATGCCATCGTACAGCGACGTCGGTCTTCTGAAATGCTATTGCAGCGTCGATCGGGTATCCGTAAAAGTGATTATTTACGATATATTGAGGATGAGATGTTATTGGAACGGTTGAGAAAGTTGAGGAAGCAAAAGGTGTTGAGTGAGATGAAGGATAAGAAAAAGGAGAGGTATGAAAATGGTGATGATGATCACGATGATGCACCTAATACTGGCAGCAAAAAACATGCCTATCAAACATCAGGCCCAGGTGATGCACATATTGTATCCCACCTTCATTTCATTTATCAACGTACGCTCAGAAAATTCAACTATCCCATAGATGTCGTATTGAACTATGCTCAATTTGCAAGAGATTTCAAATCCTTCCATCACATGAGTCGAATATATGCAGAGGGGCTACAACGTCATCCTAGAGAAGAGGGATTATGGATTGAGGCGGCTAGCTTTGAATTCTTTGGTTATGTTGCACAAGATTATGAGAATGGATCAGACATTGGAGGTGAAAGTTCAACAGTGATGGGGAGTAGTATTCAGAATGCACGTGTGTTGATGCAACGTGGCTTACGTATCAATGGGAAGACGTCACAGGAGTTGTGGTTGCAATACTTTGCGTTGGAGTTGCATTATGTGCAGAAGTTGCGTGGTAGACGTGAGATATTGGAGTTGGGACTGAATAAGGAGGGATTGCCAGTCGAAGAAGGAGGCAGTAGTGATGCAGAAAACGATGAGGAAAACCGTGGTGTTCAAATGCCAAGTACGCTATTGTTACCTTCCCAAATCATCTTCAAGAATGCCATCAAGGCAATTCCTGATAACATTCAATTCCGCTTACGATTTGTGGAAACATGCCGCCAGTTTCCACAAACGGAGCAGTTGGAATCATGTATCATGGATAGCATCACTAAGGACTTTGGAGAAAGTGTGGAGGGATGGGTTGCAAGAATTAGTTATGCAGACGAAGGATGCAGGAAGAATTCTTCAAAAAGACGAAAAGAGACTGTTGGATTTTTGACAGCTGAGAATGAAGAAGAAGAGGAAGAAGCCGACGAAGGGCGTCCAACGAAGAAGGCTCGGAAAGAAAATGACCCTGCCCTGGAATTGATTGATGAAGCACTTGCGGCAGTCCAAACGCCCGCAATGTACCTGGAATGCGCCCGATTTCTGCGTATGCGGATACAACAGCTTCTTGAGGAAACAGAACAGGATGAAATAAAGCACCTTCTACAAGCAAATGAGGACGCAGTGCAGTCGGCCCAGCGCCATGCAGAGTTGCTGGAAGGAATTTACTCTTCTGCAAAGGAAAACAACGTCTCTTCTAACTCTTTGACACTTGATAATGCCGACTTTTTGTTGAGTGTAGGGCTACCTGAAAGGGCAGAGCAGCTACTTGGGACAGCTTGTCGTTCCAATCTCACAGATGCTCGACTGCAGCTGAGGTGGTCACAAGTGTCACAGCGGATGGAAGCAGCAGGAATGAAACCATCATCATCATCGGTGTCAATTCTTCGTCGAGCGTTGAGGAGCATCCCCATGCATGATAGGGCTGCTTATTTGATGATATTGACTGAACTGATGAATCAAATTATGATAATGGGACCGCCCTCAAAAGTTGTCGACGAAGAACTGAAGGGATTATTTCAGAAAGTGCTGCTTGTGGCGCAGGGTTCTGAGTTTTCCATCCAAAGAGAAAACAAGAACGAGGACTCGTCTGAGTATGAGGATCAGAATTTGGCCGCAGCATTTCTTTCTTATTTCAGATATACTCTGCTAAACAATACTTCGGCTGCACGGTCAATCTACACCAGTATTCTGTATCATTCTTCTTATTGCAAAAGATGCACAGAAATGAGCGCGGTAGAAATTGAATCAATGAAGTCCTTCTTTGATGCATGCATCCAATACGAAACATCAAACAAGCCCAGCGGATCGAAAGAAAAGAAGAATGCACACAAAAGACAGCTTTGTAAATTATATGAGTCAGCAGTGTCATTTTTCTCAAGCATACAAAGCGACGGTTACTGGAGAAAAGTTGTTGACTCTTACAGAAAGGAGCTACAGCGTGAGAAGTATAGCTTGTAGTGAATACTTGGTATTTTAACATCAAAAACAAATACTTAAGTATCTTATCAACATATATTATTATGACAGCGGCTCAATTTCCGGTACTGCCAGTTTCAGCCGGATCAGTGGTTTGTGCAGCAGTACCAGAATTTACAGCCGACGATGAACCAGCAAGTGAAGCAAATGCATCTGCAATGGCAGAGGGACATTCACACTGAGATACAGCCGAGTTACAGCATTCAAAATCCTCATTACATTCACCGTGTCCTCTGTCTTCTGTATTGCCGCAGCAAGACTTTTCTCCATTGCTAGAAGAAGGAAAGGAAGAGGTCAGATCAATCAAAAGAAAAAATACTACAAACAAAATAACCAAACGACAAAGTACTTACCAAGAGTTATGTCCAATAGCTCCAGAGTTTTTCATGCATGACTCTTTCCCATTACAAGACTGTTCTGAAATCTCGCCAGCATTAATGTGACAACTCTTGTCCTCATTGCATGATTTAAAGGAAACATTTCCCTNGTTGCAATGGTAAGCACGGCTGTAAACGAAATACTGGAACTATTGGTACCATTACATGAGATGGTACCGATAGTTCCAGTATTTCGTTTACAGCCGTGCTTACCATTGCAACTGAATAGACCCACATTTCCCTTGTTTTCACTACATGCATCTTGACCTGAACACGAACAACTTTGAATATCACCTTCATTCCGTGCGCATGCGTCTGAGTCATTACATGCACCCTCACAAACTGTACCAATGTTATCCGTACATCCAATCAAAGTCGAGAATTGCCCACCACACTTCCTATCCAGGGCACAATTGTATTCCTCAACTTGATCGGCCAGGGCAATTACAAATGATTGTTGTGGTAAACAGATGGTAGTAGTAGGAGAGGGGGTGGGTTCCGAGGTATCATCCATACCATTTACAAAGTAATTTTTTCCATTGGGTGTATCATCTTCAATGATCATTGGGACAGACGAGGCCATATTATCATCACCAGTGGCAGCAACACCTCCTTTGGAAGAACGTCCTACTCCCACAACAATACCCACAATAACAATTACCAAACATAAGACTGCACAACAAATAATCATACCCATTTTCCATCTTCTTTTCACAAAGTTATTCTTTTGACCAACCTCCATGATCATTTTTGAACCATTACCAGTCATATCTTCTTCCTCTTCATCATTGATTAGTTCACCAACAACATCTTCTTCATCATCTTCAGTTTCCACAGTATTATTCAATCGAAGTTTCTCATCACCATAATACACATCATCATCATCATCATTGTTGTTGTTGTTATTACCCATCACAGCAGTATCAATACCATCATCATTATCATAATCATCACGTTGTTGTACACCACCTCCCAATTGACATTCCTCATCATAATCTTCATCGTCATTATAGATGTCATTCTTGACAACATCACCAATGTTATTGATAATATATTCTTCTTCTTCGTCTTCATTATTATTGTTGTTATTATTTCTGCTGTTGCTGCCATTGCTTCCCTTCGATGCAGCATCGTCTACACTACCACCACTGCTACCACTACGGCTACCGCCGGCACCACTAAACACATGTCTCGGAGGAGAAGGTGGCGGGGTACGATGATATGCAATTATATTGGAAACTTGTTCATCCAAATTTGTTGTGGTAGTGTCGTTATTATTGTTGTTATTGTTTTCAATGTCCTGAGAGTAGGTTGTTGTTGTTACCATCGAGATCAACGTGAAAAGGACAGAGGTGTTGAGATAATATAAGCATCAAAAGAAAGATGATGTATGAGTATTGAGATTGATGAGCGATGATATATACGGAAAACAGCAATTGTTACATCCCTCATAAGTTTATCAATCTCGCCCACTCCAATAAGGAAGCCACAGACCAGTGCATAAGTATATTATCGCCACAATTGAGAACCCTTTTTGACAGAACTTACCGTCATGGTTTTTTGAGGCTAATAGAAACGAAGACAGCAGCTGCGGGGTTCAAAATTGAATGATAGATGAGTGAGGCTGAGTGTCTATCTCTTGCCGAGCGAGCCGCCTACCTGATAATTGGTTGAGTTAAATCAAAGTACAGCAGCACAGGTGCATGGTGCAGCTTATTACTTGCTGCTTTGATCTTGTCAAACTTTTTGTGAAAGAGTAAAAGTTATGAGAAAACGGTAGAGAAAACGACACATTTTAAGTTGATTTAAATTTGGGATGCACATGTTACACATCCACTCTCATGCATTCTTCAACTTCAAAAATTCAAACTTCATCACATCACGTTGACCAGTCTAAAAACGGCCAATAACCCCGCGCAGCGTTGAAACAGTATATGAGCAGAGAGTCTTGCAGCCGTCGTCGACACTGTTTACATGTTGTAGAGCCGCCCATCATATTCTGACTATGATAAGCAGCTTGCTCCGTTTCCGCCCAAAAGGAGGTGGTCACAATAATGACAACAACAGTGTCACCTCTACCTTCGTCACACCATTCCAAGTCAACAACAACAGCAGCACGTCAAAGCGTAGTAGTAGCGGTAGAAGATCATTGTTATCATTTTATCCCATCAAGGCATTTGCATTTGCAATACTCGGGGTCATGATACTTGCTGTACAAATGAGAGTGTTACATACTGCCAATAATGATTATAATGTTGGTGGTGTTACACTCTCATTTGTACAGCAAGTATCATGACCCCGAGTATTGCAAATGCAAATGCCTTGATGGGATAAAATGNTGAATGGCAATCAAAGAGTTTTCCAGATTGTAACACTATACATGAAAAAATGGATGTAATGAAAATGAAATTTGTGGCGAGAGGGACTATACAATCAGTCTTTGAATATACCGAAGAAGAAGAAACGAATAACAAGAAGTTTGTATACAAGAATCTTGCATTGAACAATGGATTACATGAATCAGGACCAAAGCTTGCAGAAAAACAACGTATTGATGCATTGATATTACAATCGACAACCTCATCGAAGTTCACACCGAGTATATATGGACATTGTGGTACTACAATGTTAATAGATTATGCACCTGCCACATTACACTTCATTCAGAAACGTTTCCTTACAACAAAAAATCGAAGCACATCACTAGATCGTTTGAAAATCTCTATACATATAGCATCAGGTGTGGCGGCTCTGCATTCGGTCAACTTTATACATAATGATATACATGATTTGCAATACTTGTATCATGATGGGATATTCAAATTGAATGATTTTAATCATGCTAGACCGATCTATGTTCGTACGGATAGTAATGCTACTGTTACCGATGCCAACAACAGTGGCGAAGGAAGAAGTTCATGTACAACATCCAAGTTTAGCATGGGAGTATACGGACGATCATTAGAAGAGATGCAAAAGAAGGTTGGTTATGAAGGCTTTACACCGGCAACGCCGTCATCAATTG
>JALLBI010000086.1:0-19063 GCA_036940125.1 Mediolabrus comicus
AATTGTCACATCAGCGCCTTTCAAAATACAAGATTTTTGCACTGGAATGAGTACACACCACACAACACACCATAGGTACCACACCATCACCACTGGATCCAATTAACTGCACATAAGTACTTATCAAGATAATGAATAGGTCAATACTTTTACCTACTTATGGGGAAAGAGGGAAGATTCACGGAGTGGTGGTGGCCGAGGAACGGTTGTTGATAATAATATCAATTCAGAGTTGCTGAAGCAAGAGGAGCAAGATGATGATGATGACGAACACGTCACCCTGTCATCACGGCCCAACGTTGTTTCAACCCATCATCATTCAACAAGTGATACAGTTGTATCGGCCATTACGACTCCGCATGGATTACTTGGTGACGAAGAACATAGCACAACAGCAGCTGATAATGATAATGGCATCCCATCGGCTATTGCTGCGCCTCCTCTGACATCAACATACTCGAGGCTGAATCCGCCACCTACCAACAACAAGCTAGCTGCTGCACGACTCCCACCCCCTTCGTCGTCTTCGTCCGATAATAATGAGGTCATGAACGCTGCTGATGATGCTGTTATTGCATCATCGAAGAAGGGGGCTGCTATTGTAGCAAATGCAAAGGACAACAACAAGTATGATGCGTCTACTAATACTCATAAAAACAGTGGTGATTCAACAATAAGGGCGGAGACTGATGGTGGAGAGATGCTATCAGCTGCTACTGCTGCCTCTACGCACAACAAAGGAACAATAGCATTATTAGATGGTGGTGGTAGAGGAGATGCTGTTACCACCACCGAAGAAGATCCAGCCATCTTCGAAGAGCGGGCACCAAGCGTAACTTGGAGGGCGGAAAGACCGGGTGCAATTCGGGTTTATCCAGATAATAGGGCGCACCATCTCCTCCCACTGAAATAGAGAATGATGCCGATGCTGCTGCTAATAATACTGCTGCATCATCCGATGATCAATCACCAATACACGCAGAAAGTCAACATCAGCATCTAACATCACAAAGTGATCATGTCGTAGTAGAAGCATATGCTGTAGAAGATCCTGAAGATCCACCAAGTGCAGTGGTTGTAGATACATGCCTCGGTATAGAACGTAAGCGACTCATTATTATTGCATCGGTTAGTACAGGTGCAATTGCAATTATTTGTGGGTGTGTCTTGGGAATACTCGCTCGGAACAACAACTCACAGCAACAAAAAACGTGTGGACCATTATGTGGACATGGATCATCATTGCCTGATGGGAGTAGAAAAGTGTTTGGTACAACTTGTGAGGAGTGGAACTTCAATTCTATCAATTTGCCCTTGTTCCAGAATGATGACGAGATGACTTGTACCGATATATATGCAGCCGCTGCACATGGATGTGGGTGTACTGGTATTGAAATCCCAGCGGATGGTTGTGGTATGCTGTGTTCGGATAGTTCCGACTTCCTTTCGAATCCAGAACTTGTTGTGAGGGATATTAATAACCAAGAGCTATCATGTAAGGATTGGCAGCTAAAAAGCCAATTCGACAAGGATTCACAAGAATGTGTGAATTATAATGCTATTGGGGCACTGTGTGGGTGTACAACTAATGAGGTCCACCCAGACGCGTGTGGCGGGTTATGTCCAAGAGGCGAAGACTTCTTCCACTCCACTAAACATAGCATTTGGAACATCGCATGTGGTTCTTGGGATACATTTGCGCGATATCTTCCCATTTGGTACAACAATGATGGGAAACAAAGCTGTGAGGAGTATTACAGTGAAGTTGCCCATGGGTGTGCTTGTCCAGTGTTGTCGGATGTAGAGTCAGAGTGTGGGACTTTATGTCAACAGCATAGGACATGCAACCCAATCTGCCAGGGTGGTATAAGTGAAATGCCTGATCCTGACCATGTAGTTCGACGAGAAAGGTGCCAAGATTGGGAAATGCACTCAAGATTGGAAGTTCATGAGGTCGTATGTCCTTTTTACAACATGGTTGGAGCACAGTGTGGTTGCAATAACAATCCAGCGCCCGATGCTTGTGGGCCTCTTTGTGGTGTTGGAGCAAGTTTACCTGACCCCGATAAAGAGGTGTATGGGCAGACTTGTGAGAGTTGGGATTTTATGTCTATGTATCTCGGTCCTGCATATGGAGAGTCTGATAATCCTGTTATCAAGTCGTGTGAAGAACATTTCTCGGGCATTGCATATGCCTGTGGATGTCCTGTTGCTAAGTCTCCCACCGATGGCTGTGGGACACTTTGTGGAGATGGATTAGCTCTTCCACATCCTACGAAGGTTGTAAATGCGAAGACGTGTCAAGACTTGGAGTTATCGTCCCTCTTTGAGAGAGATAAGACACAATGCACTCGATACGAGATATTGGCGACTCTTTGTGGATGCCCCAGCTCTGTTGTGTATGAAGAGGATTGCTTCAAGCTTGAACATCTACAGAATCAAACGTATTACTTCGGAGCGGGTGGGTCCATTTACAGTGCCTCATTTGGCGATGATGGATATTTTGCACAGATACAGAGCAATAGCGATCTGTTCGTGATAGGGTGGTTTAATGGCTTCCTCAATGATACTTTGGCAATTTATGGCGGAGGGGCACCATGTGGAACGCACGGACCTCGGTCTGGGTCAGTTTTGATTGTTGAGGACAATGATGTCAAGTCACCAGAAATCACATATGTGATCGAGCCCTCGATTTGTGTTTATCAAGCTGAGTTGAAAGTTCCTATATTTTGTGAGGCTCGTTGATATTGTTATGATATAAATACGATAACGTTGTCATTTAATATCGATAAAGTTTGTTTCTACACAATATGATTAACTTCCTTTATCTTTCACCCTCTCGGCACCTAAAATGGATCATACTGAAGCTTGTGCCGCCATCGCTTTCTTACACTTAGTCATTTCATCAAGTTGCAACCACTCACGAGCCTCGGGAGGTTGGAACTCAAAGGTGATGCCATCAGTTAATTCTGTCTTTGTTCTTCCTTCATCAGTCTTCATTCTCGTCATGTTCTTAAACTTGATCGCATCATCAAGCAATGAACCGTGGATTAGATCACGGTCATCACTGTCTACCGCTCCATACTCCGCGTGTCTAATGAAGAGATATGATACAATGCATTTTTGTAGCGGCTCTCCTTTACCCTGCACTAAATGGTGTAAATTCTCCTAGGACTGGTCCATGTGAGGAATCGTACATGTCTATTCTCATCCAATTGGGCCCAAGTTTATTCGCTAATATCTGCACGGCATCTTTCATTGCCTTTTGTCTTGTAGAATCCTTCTCCAGTTCCTTGCGTATATCAATCGGGCATGGAGTGGGATACACACCGATCACATCTTCCAAGAATCTCCATGATCCATTGTTGTCAAAGTGTGAGCTGCATTTCGGTCTTGTGAGAGGAGTTGAGTATCTTAGAGGGCAAGAAACAGGCCTGCACGGGTAAAAGATGAGCTAAATGCCCCGTATCTTGCCATCGACAAAGCTCATAAACTCTCATAAACACATCACAGCGACGGCATCAATGATGGGGGTTGAGGAAGAGGACGAAGACTATGGTGCTCTCATCTACAGAGAGAGCCAACTCAGAAAGAAGGAGGCTGCGGTGGCTGCTGCGGCGGTGGCGGCGAAGAAAGTTGCCAAGAAGATGAAGAAGGATGATGCTTCTTCAACCCGGCGTCGTCGTGCAACTTCAACTCGGACGAGATCTGCTGCTGCTCGCAATAAATCGGCGGTGAATGCTGTACAGAAGAAGGATGCATCAAAAAGGAAGCGAGAATCATCGACAAAAGACGAGAAGCAGACCCGAAGACGACTTCGGAAGAGGCATGGATATGAATGCTCCGCTGATGGATGCACCAAATACGCCCAGAGAGGAGGAGTGTGCAAAAAGCACGGGGCAAATGTTGCGCACAAACGATGCTGCAGTGAAGGGTGCACAAATCAAGCCGTCATAGGAGGAGTATGTGTTAAGCATGGAGCAAAGGTTAAACAATGCAGCAGCGAAGGATGCACAAATCAAGTTCGGACGGGAGGATTGTGCGTGAAGCATGGGGCAAAAGTGAAGCGATGCAGTATTAATGGGTGTACAAATCAAGTTAAAAGTGGAGGAGTGTGCATGAAGCATGGAGCGAAGATCAAACGATGTAGCAGTGATGGGTGTAAAAATTTTGCTCAGCAAGGAGGAGTGTGTAGGAAGCATGGGGCAAAGGTTAAACTATGCAGCATTGAAGGATGCACAAACCACTCTAAACGAGGAGGAGTTTGTATCAAACATGGGGCGGCATTGACAAAGAAACGATGCAGTATTGAAGGATGCACAAATCAAGTCGTCCAAGGAGGAGTGTGCATTAAACATGGAGCAAAGGTCAAACTGTGCAGTATTGATAGATGCACAAATCACTCTCTCAAGAGAGGCTTATGCTGGAGGCACGGTGCATATCGGAACCAAACGATGAAAAAGCAGAAGAGGTTACGGTTAGAGATGCATCTATTTAACACCATCATAGTTCTCCTTGCATTGGCGGCGTTACCTTGCAAAGGTTTCATGACAAAGTCTCTTCACGTCAGGACAACTCTCCAGCCGCAACAATACAACCGAATGCTGCAGAATGTCGACAACTTCAGAAAGTCTCAAAGCAAGTTGGATCATCAGATCTTTTCAACAGTGACACATGTTTCAACCTTTGGTAATAATGAGGGTGGTGACAAAATGAAACATCATTCATTCTCCAACAGATTGAGCAAATTGGCTCCTATTTGGACTCTACTAGCCGCATTAGTCGGAGTCCAAAAGTCATCCTTCATTGCACCATTTCTTGGCTCCATGGGAACGATGCAATATGCTTTATCGACACTAATGTTAGCAATGGGGCTTACAATCACTCCCAAGGATTTTGGAGATGCTGCAAAGAAGCCATCAATCATCTTCCTCAACGCTACATTATGTTTTGCTATGATGCCATTGTTAGCAATGGGGATAGCATCGTCACTCAAATATGATGCAGCTCATACTGCTGGGATCGTGTTGTTGGGTTCTGTCAGTGGTGGTCAAGCATCTAATCTATTTACACTCCTTGCTGGTGGAGATGTTGCATTATCTGTGGTGTGTACTATCTCTACTACATTTATGGGCGTTTTGGCGACTCCTCTATTGATTAAGCATTTGTTACAAACTGTTGTGGAGGTGAATTTCATTTCGGTATTTCAATCAGTCGCAAGTCTTGTATTGCTGCCACTTTTGACTGGTTTAATTGCACGAAAATTTGTTGCTCGCTTTGTCAAAAGGATTGGGCTGTTTTGTCCATTAGTTGGTGTTTTATCTACAATGGTATTGGTTGCAGGAAGTGCTGCAAATTCTGCCTTCTCGTTGGGCATGGATAAAGTTAGCATAGTCGGATCTTGCCTGCTGCCAGTGTTGGGATGTTTTATTGCGTTACTGGTATCACATTTGCACGAAGATTTCATGGATAAAAGGTCGAGACGCGCGCTAGTCATCGAGACGCTTAGTAAAAGTCCGACACTAGCTTATGTATTGGCTCGGAAACATTTTGACTCATCGGCAGCTACAATTCCATCAGCCGGGATGATATCTTTGGCAGTGATTGGAGCTGTGGTTGCTTGTGTATGGTCAGCTGTTGATCCAATCGAAGCATGATAATGTTGTCAACGAGGTCGAGTTTGAGTCGTCAGCTTGTTTCTAAACTATTCTTCATTGTTCTTGCTCCCCCCTTCAGTAAGCTCCTTCAATTTCCTTTCCTTCTGTTTAGCAGCAGCCTCAAGGTTCTTCAATTTGAGCCTCATCCTTTTAACTGCCACATTACTGCTCGTACCTTTGTAAACAAATCCATCCAGTTTTGCAGCTTTGTCCGTTGCATTATTAATAAATCCCTCCAGTCTTGCTATTTTGGCCGCCAACTTTGGTGCTTCTACCTTCCTTCTTTCTGCCGCAGCCTCCTTCCTTTCCTTTTTGGTCAACTTTTTAGCCTTGTTACGTTCAATCTTTAGCGCGCGCTTTAGTTCCGCTGCAGCAATCTCATCCTCTGTAGCTGGTTTCGGTTTCTTTGTAGCCTTCCTTTGTCTCTTCTTTTGCTTTTTGGGTGCCTTTTCCTTCTGATTTATATCCTCTTGTTTCAACTTATCCTTCTTCTCTGCCAGCCTGTCACCACCACGGCTGCTGTAAACCGAATCCCATGGCATTATTTCGCGTCTGAGTTGTTTCAAAGTAGTTGGCTTCATCTCCATATCAGATGTATCTATATCGTTCAAGGCGTTTTTATGAACAGAGTCATCCGCTAAGTGCCATCTTGTAATACCCTCTACATCGTTGTTCTGTACTCCCTGTACTGAAATCATAAAATTAAGACCCACATCGCTAGAAGACATTGCCTGTATTGAATTGTCGTTTGATGACGACAGAGATTTCATTGAATCCCAAGATGGTGCGTTGTCAAGTTTGCGAATCTCGTAGTCATGTTCATGACCATCTGCGCTCCCCTCTTCCTCCATATCACTCTCATCAAATATGCTGTCTTCCCAATCATTATCATCAGGTGTACCCTCTTCTGATAAATCCTCGAAAGGTGTCCCCCCTTCATCCCAGCCAATGTCATCTGAGGAATCTCTAAATAAACGCTCAATTTCATCCAACTCATCATCTATCTCGTCATTTGAATCAACCGTGCCATATTCGTCATCATCCTCATCATACTCATCTGTAATCTCATTTGCACTCTCATTCATCCAATTGCCAAATAAGTCCTGACCAACGATGATATCACTACTCCGTATGAGCGATGAAGTCTGAGTACGTTTATTAGTCACTGAAACAGTTATGAAGCGATGTCTGCGAGCATGTTCCATCAATGGAACAAAATCACCGTCTCTTGAGTATATAACAAGGACTCCGATTGGAGCATGATGCCTACTACTACTCTCCTTCTTCATGGGTTGTTGCTCATCATCATCATCAATATCATCTCTATTACCACCACCGTCATCCTCCACTTCCTCTTCTTTATTATTATTGTCAGCATCATCGTCAGCAACATCCTTATTGTTATGATGATACTCACTAACAGTTCGACTCAACCACTTCTCAGCAGAAGCAATTAGATCTGCATCAACATTATCCGATGATGTAACATGCACACCAATCTCCCTGAGTACCTTAAAGAGATCATTCCTCCGTTTCACCTTGACTTTCCCGGTAGCAGATGAGACAGTCATTTTCCCCCGTTGTAATCCCACCTGAGCCGCCTGATATTTGTTGTATTTAATCAATTCTTTCCCCTGTAACTTCCTTTTCTTCTTACCACCCTTCTTCTTAGATTGTCCCATCCGTGCAATCCGTTTCTTCTGTTCACGATCATGTAATGATTTCATATGAGACATTAATTCTTCTTCCAACATTTCATATTCATCCGAGTATCCCATATTCTTATACTTGGTACGCTTCTTCTTGGTAAGTTTAGCCTTCCATCCACATATACCACATCGTACCGTATCAAAATTGGAATCATAACCGCTTTGGGCATACCCCCCGTACTCTTCTCCAAGTTCATCGTATGGGATATATTCTTGATCAAATGATGTTACCGCCTTCTGCTCTTCACTAACATATGATCGTGTGGCTAAATTCCCAAATGCCTCAAATTGTATCGCAGTAGCCCGTTGTACATTTTTCATTTCACCAGGACCTTTGCCTTTGGCATGTAATATGCTTTCATTAAATAAAGGTGATAGTAAACGCTTCTGATTGATCAACCGTCCAAGCTGAAGTAGAGGAAATATAAATTTCTGCGCATCCTGTCGACTGTGTGTTTTGGGAGCGACATTGTCAAGATCGATGAATACGCCTATTGGAAGAAGTGTCGTTTTTGTTGGCGGTGATGGCGATTGTGATGGATCCAGAGATGATGAAGAAGCAAAGAATGCTCGACAGCTACAGCTAGTCAGCCTCAGTCGATGCAAATCAAGACAACGGGTCGCAGCGGCGGCAGAAGCAGAAGCAGCAGTAGCTGGCCGTAATAACTTTGCCGCTGCATTCATATCGGATATCGGGCTCTCTCGAGTTGCCAACTACTGCTGCCTGGGTTATTTGGGTGGCGGTCAAAATTCNGGAGAGCTAGCTGCTTGCAGCACACAACAACTCTTCCTCTGTGGCGTCTCGCCATCGACAATATCACAATACCTTGCTGCTTATTTAGCTGCGGAAGAACGGCTCTCACTAAGAAGCTGTTGCTGCTCTGCTCGGTGATATTAATTATCTCTATCTGCCCATCTTGAATAATCGAAGATTTTGGATTTATCAAAGCTCAACTTTAGCAATCTACTCACCTATCCTCTCCCTCAATTTGGCATCCCAATGAACACAAAATCACATCGTGGTAGCGACATCAGCAGTAGTAGCAACAGTATTGTCGGTCAACTAATGTTATCATCTACTTTACTCTCTAATCGGGCTCGAGGGGTGGGCATCGTATCAACAATAATTGGCATCACCATCATCATCTACTGCCACCATCATCCATCAGTTATATTATTATCAACAAGCATTCACAATATTGTCACATCTATATTCCATCATGTCCAATCATGGGATTTGGGTAATGCAATTGCCGCACTTGTTGCGGTTTGTGGATATTTAACTGAACATTTATTTTCACGTAAGCAGGTGAGTATATTATATGTCTCATGCAAATGTATACATATTATGTTCGATGTCATATGCGTAATTGAATGATGTTCATGGAAAAAGTTTTGTGTATAATATATGTTGCTAATGTAAATTATGTTCGACGTTTGGGGGAAATAAATGATAAATTATTATGAATGGTGTGATGAGCAACAGGCACAACTTGAGAAACAAATGGAACGTGTTGAGCAACAGAGTCATCAATTATTGGTCCCCGTAACATTACAATTGCATCGTTTGTGGCATGGCTGTATTATGAATTTTGTAGATCGACATTGTGAAGATGTACTACTTAACAACAAGGATGAATACAAGGATACGGTGGAGGAATTGACAAACAAATTAGACCAATTCAAGAGCAGCGGTGCCTCTCTAAAACAATATCCGATGGAGGTACCCACGAGTTATCGACATGCACTCTCCTTTCCATGGACGTTAGAGGTGATGAATAATTCATCAGGGGATATGAGGGTTACTCATAATCGTGAATTGCCCCTCATTCTTCACAGGGAGATTGAACAATGTGATCGAAATTCTACGTTGTGGAAGTCGTATGAGGCCTTTATTCGATACCGTTATCTACCTGCTATTGAACGAATTGGTGAGATTATCGATGAGCATGGACATTTGATGGAACCGGTACCGCCTGGTCGGATGAGGGAGATATTCAAGACGAGTGGGAATGGCTATGGACTTCGATGGAGTATCGCTCCACGGATGTGGTTTTATAGTTATACATTGGCGTATATTGATTCGTGGAAAGAGTTGATGTCAAAGTGGGATGATGGGATATACGATGATATACGGTGAGTTTGCTTCATGTGATAGATACTGTGTAGGGTGTCTCCGTTTATGCATACTAACTAATTTGTGACCTCCGTCTACACAATCTATCCCTATCCACAGACCCTCCGTAGACTTTCCCGTTGGTTTGCTTCGGTTCAATATAGAGATGCAAGAGGTAAGAGAGAATCCCAATTAAGCTCAGTTCAAAGTATGTGTTGAAAGTACACCTGACTGACGACTTTGTTTCTCTTTATGATTCAGATTGTGGCAAAAGTGGAGCAGGATCTAATTGGCTCAAGCCAGTTGTATGGTCACGGCAGTCGAACTGGATTGTTAGAGCGAGTCAGATAGATTGACAAGCCGGGTCATGTGTGAATGCCCATGTGTATCGCGTCGTTAAACTTCCTCCGATATGGCCTGCCATCCAGACACCCAAGACACATAACCCTGTGTTCAAGACAGTTAGTTCTATCTTGTACAGTGCATCTGTGGAACAAGACAGTAGGCTATCGATGTGCTCGAGAGCAGTCCAACACTGCGCTCATAAATTTTTTTACGAAAGGAGAACCGTAACATTCTACCACATCTACACACAAACAACACAACGAGAACAGCTTGTGCACTGACAAAGATCTTAACTATCCCAGCGACACAGTAACAATCAACAGCGGCAACATGTTCAGATCAAAATCATTTCCCTCCGACTTATCAGCTCCCCAGCATCGCCACTGGAATTGGGAACAGTAGCAGCGACAGCTCTTTTGACTACCATCGTATGGATGATGATATACTTTGTATGGATGATGATATACTTTCTTCTTCCTCAGATCTCATCAGGACTAAGACGTATCACATTCATCCTCTTTCAGAGACGCATGCTCAATACAACGAAGGCGCTCTCATTAAGAAGGAAAGGGATGAAATAATTCTAAAGTACTTTAGTTCAGATGATTAGTTACTACTTGTTCTCAATTTTATGCTCAGCTCATTGATGGCACATACCCATGCTTCCTGACAATTTTACATCGACGAGCTCAGGAAAGAGCACACCGTCGCCAAGAAGTCATAAGCAGTTTAAGCATGTGGTATCTAACATCATTCCTTCTTCTCTTCAATGAAATCTGCTCTACCAACCGATAACAACGAATCGCTCCTTGAAGCTGGAGTTACCCGAAAGAGGTAATTCTCATGACATCCATCATCCTCAATCTCTACATTCCGCCAAGCCACACATTCCACAGTCCAACCTCTCTCCTCTATTCATGAACAATGTAAGCAAGAAAGAGTTCCTAAAGCAGCAAATGGATTATCATGCGGCCATGATCAAAGAGCATACAGCCGAAGTTAGAGAGCATGAGTCTCAATATAAGGCACTCCAAGCAGATCTTAAGACCATCAATGAAGAAGATGAGGATTAGAAGAGATCACATCAGGGCTTCCGGGGAGGAAATAAGTTGGTGTAAAATGCACTTGCCATCTCTCGTAAAAAGGCATGATCTTGTTTCAACTTGTTATCGGCATAAATCTCAGCTGCCTTTCTGATATACACATTGGCAAGACGATAATCATCACGACTGGCCAATTCCCATCACCACCATGTGCACGACAATTCATTTCCACGAGACATGGTCCTAAGCAATCAGTGCTCAATATTATATAGATAAATCTAATTTATCATGAATTTCTGTGTATTTATGAACTCAATCCCCATTATATGCATTCAAACCGCAGTATGTCCCGTTGACTCTACTCCTCCACTAGATCCTTCCAACGCCCCAAGAAGGTTCTCGAGTTGATCAAGCTCCTCTTCCATTTCATCATAAAAGACAGGCTCCGCGTTGGGCCCGGGAGATGTGATGACAAAAATGTTGTTCCCTACCGCTTCATTCATATCAGCACCCAAAATCAACCAGTCTTCTGGCTCTCCACTTTCGCCTTTATATCCTTTCAAAGCAATGACATTTCCTGCGTCAGCAATGCCAATGCCATCAAAGCGGGTAAGAACGAGTTCTCCATCACCTGCTTCCTCGAAAACACTAGATCCATCATGATATGTCAATGATTGTGCTCTTGCGATAATGATCGTATTGGGTTGTACAACAGTGTAACTAACGTCTCTAGCATCATCACCCTCCACACTCTCATCATCTGGAGCGTCTTGCCGATTGAAAGCAAGAGCTGGTGTTGTATCCTCCTCCTCCTCGTCATCATCTTCGTGGTGTTCCATAATAAATAGAGGATTCAACAAATTCCACACACCGTCAATTTCACTAGCAAAATCACCGACAGCTCGTTTACTGAGAATACAGAACATGAGACCCGCCAAACGTTCATTGGTACGGTATTCTTCATCAGTCACGGTTCGATGGAGATGTTTGATCAAACTTTTGGCAATTGTGTAAGTCATAAATCGATTGAGATTGGAATCATGTTTCGTCCACCTATCAAAAGCCCGTTTGTCATAGGAAATACCACACTCTTGCAACCACTGCGGAAGAAACTCAGATCCTAGTGATTGATTCCGACTTTGAGCCACTTCATTAACGGCTGAGCGCAAGAAATCCTGTTGAATAATTTTCGCAGCATCAAGGGCTTTTGCAATGCTGGTATACTCCTCATTTCTCTCTGGAAGATAGATTTTAAATCCACCTCCAAGTGTTTTCACCAAGGTTGGATCATCACCCTTAAAATTAAATCCTTTCCGGCCGGCACGAAGACGTTGCTGCAAAATCTCTGCAGTATGGATTACATTACTGTCGATATTTGTCTTGGAACAAAAGTCCAGAATGGAATTTGAAGTAATTCCCTGTTTCAGGTGAAGCAACCGGGTGTAACAAACTTGGCGCCCATCAGGATAATGGGATATTTTTCTAATGAAGGCAACTTCGCCGGGAGGAAAGTTGGCAAGGTCAGCAGCTTGCTTGAATTCATCGGGCACCAACACTCCAAGATCCAAACCACCTTCTTCGGCGTATCCCTCCTCAAATGCATGACCAATACCATCAATGAAATAGCCATCACCAGCAAAACCATCATTTTTAGTGAAATGTGTCACCACACCTTGTTTTGTGAATTGGATATTATGGCTAAAAAAGGCGAGATCTCTGGCGTTTTTGTCTTTGACGTGTTCAATGAGCTTGACATCGCCCACAAAACCAGCCTTACGTGCCAATACACGTGCTGGGTCACTTTGTTCGACTTGCGCCATGAAGTCAGATCCGCCAACATTAGCATTAGCAGGCATAAAGGCAGCAAGGTCAAAGCGAGTGGAGCCATTGGTGGTTGCGGCACCAGCCACTTCTTCAGCGGGGCCACTGGCCACTTCGGCGGTGGCGCCATGTTCTAAACCACCCGAGGCATAATTGTTGGCCGGGGGAGGCTGTCCCTCATCGTCGTCGTCATTGAGACATTGATCGGAATATTATTATCATCTGTGTTGGTGTTGGTAGTGCGTTTTTTTTTGGCTGGCCTTGCATTGTCATTTTGATCTCCCCCTTCCGCAGGAGGCATAGGGGGGAGAGGGGGCATAGGGGGAACGCTATTACTAGGATTCATGTTTATAGATGAATTAATTATTAGCAGCCGCTTTTATTTTGTTATTATTTGATGCACCTTTGATATTTTGCACGGCAGAAGAGTCTCGGTCCTTGGGGACTCCCGACAACACCATGCTCCCCTTCCCCTCTTCCCCTCCCCTGTCAAAAAAATCATCAACCAAAAAGGCAACTCCCAACATGACAAGCTCGATAGCACTAGCAATTACAAAGGCAAACCTCTTTATCATTGTCATTTACAGAATAACTCTGCACTATCGTCATTAGTAACCCATTGCCACCAAGAATTTATTGGCCGCCACACAATTACGTCGTCCAAGAGAGAGGAATTCCGTGCTCCGAGTTCAATCCTGCTAACGCTCCTCGTCATTGAAAAAAGCGCAAAATGACAATGAATCACATCGATTGACACGCCAACACATTATCAGCGGGAGGACACATTGTTGCGGAATCATGGGGCGCAATGGTAAGCGAAGAAATAATGCTAGTTGGACTCCACCTCCACCACGAGAGTCCAAACGATCAAGAGCGCAGTCAAGTCAAAGAGCACCAACAACAACTGCAGCGCAAGCAGCAGCAGCACGTCAGGCTCGCCTTCGTGCTGAAAAAGCAGCAAAATCATCGAAACCAAGACTAGATCCAAAAGTCTATGCTAATCTTCAATACAAAACTCAAAAGGAGTTATCAAAGTTGAAGTTTTCCATTCAGAACGCAGAAGATCTTCGAAAGTATCTCATTGCATTAGCAACAATCATTGAGGAGCACGCCCATCTAAATGATGGTGGAATCAATGAAAATATCTTCTCTCCTCGTCAAATGTTTGAGGATGATAACTTTTGGAACTTTATTCAATATGTATGGAGAATTACTGACTTGAACGCTACAACAGATGCTTTCAAGAAGGAGCTCCTCAAAGCTGGAGTGGATGGAGTCAAGCAACTCTTTCAATACTTCTTTAATGTTGACATCACAATTTACGCAAATGACAAAGAGCTACAAGAGATGTATGACGATGCGATTTGCTGGTCCACCTTCGTGAGAAGAATTACATTGTATCATTGCCGTGTGGTGCAGAAGAACTGTGCCAGAAAAGGCTGTCCCTACAAAACATCCAAACACACAAAGTTTGGTGGTGCGGGCTGTTCTGAGTCTGATCACGTATTAGAGAATTATTACAATCTAGTCGGAACGATGTTGGAGAAGGCCTTTGATATGACTGTAAAGAGTGCCCAGCACTCTTGGCCTGTTTTCCTCGCTGAACTTGCCAAGACTCTATGTACATGCTCTCCCTGCCACCAACATGGCTCTTCAAGTAATTCATGCTTTTATGACCTTCCTTCCCAGCCCTCGGCAGAGTATTGCCTATACAGCAGTAGTCCGTACTGCATAGAGATTAAGGATGCTGCACCCGTCGCTCCATTTGCTGTAATGGACAGCCCACAAGGTCAACAAATTGAAAGACTTACCGATAAGTACTGTAATATGACGACAAAGGATCTTGAAGCAGTTGAGTATGATGATATCAAGCAAGACTATGATGAGAATGGCCCAATTTCACTTCCTGACATTCATTACCAAACCAAGGAGAAATGGGAATCTAGCAACGCAAAGCAACGCAAGTCTTCTCTTCGAAGGGCAGAGATCACAGGGACTAAGACTTTGGTACGATACTGTTTTCATTGTGGCAAGAATGCTATGAAGATGGCTGCAAAGCACAAGCAGGCCCTTCATCTACACCACATGCTGGAGGAGAAGAAGGACCATGATCCAAGTGATGGAGTAAACAAGTCGATAGAAGAGCAGCGCTTCGAGAACCGCAAAACAATCATGCTCTGTTGTGGTTGCCATACGCTCATCACACACTGCAGTTCCGAGAATGACATGCTCAAGACCAAATTTGAAGAACTTGGGTATGAAATAGACCAAGAGACTGGTGAAATAACATGTTCAAAACCATATGATGGTCTTTTCATTGGGACAGCTAAGTAATTTAGAATTTTACTTCTCTCTCTACTCTACTCTTAACTTAAATTGTGCTACTTCTATTTGTGTTTGTTGTAAGTAACCCCCATACCTAACCACTCTTCCACAGTTGCATTCCTCTTGCAATACAGCTCAAAGAGCCAAGAGATAAGAATTGAATCACTTTTCCAAAGCAAGAGCAAGTAGCTTTGCTTTGGAATGGCGCCTAAGGCGGATATTCTATTCATTATCTTCTTGGTTATCTCACATTTGGAAGTGTGTATGAAGCCATAATGCAATCCCGACAATCTCTCTCCAATCCGAATCTCTCTTCTATCCAAATACCACTGTCATATCCGAACCACTTTCATATCCAAACCACTGACATATCCGCACCACTGTCATATGGAGAATGAGATGGGGGTGTGCCTATGGGCTATAGTTACATCTCAAACCACCTTATGAGCATGTTGTTGCGTAAAGATCCCACCATACCATGGTATGCCACTACCATGGTATGGCTTCCGTCATTTCGGCCCCAAGGCAATTGTTGTGTGGTTAGGGGGTGGGTTACTGTTTCTATTTTCTATTTCTATTTACTATTCCTTATTCGTCCGAGTGCATTATTATTTGTTCCATAATTATGATGATGTGATTATGATAATACCTTTCATTTCATAATGATGATGATGATGTTGTTGTTGTTGTGATGATGATGATGATGATGATGGGTGGTGGCGGCGACAACACTGCAAGAATTGCAGCGGTCGGCGGTAGATTACATATTATCGAGTTGTTGCTGGTGTAGGAGAAGTGTTTGCATGGAGGATTCATCATTGGTAGTACGGTTGTTGTAAGTAAGAAGGATGAACGGAAGATTCGAGATGGTGAACGGAGTTTCGCACAAGATTTCGGCCACGCGCCAAAAAAATTGGCCACAAAAATTTTGAGAGCTGCGCGCTAACCTCTTCCCTCGCTCCACCACCACCACCACCGCTACCATACATCATCACTCCATACCACCTCTTATCATACTCCATCCAACCGCCGAACCATGCCAAAGTTGAAGAAAGAGAGGAGATTCCAATGCAAACCAAGGCATGTTCAGAAATTTTTTTATCCAGCACCAAAAGCAAATACCTTCTCAAGCTTAAGAATCAAAGCAGCTCAGCAGGCGGCGTTGGAAAGCAATGTTGATGTTGACAAGAGAACATTAGAAAGGATAATTAGAAAGGAAAAGAAGCTTGCAAATTTGGTTGAAGTTGTACCATCAAAGAAGCACGCCGTTAAGAAGAAAACACTCAAGTCATCACTCTTCTATATCGACGGTGGTGCTCGTGGCAACAAAGAGATAAAACCCAAACCACGATACAAGATCAAGGTAGAAAAGGGCGAAGACGGGGAGAAGAAGGAGATAAAGATATTGATACCATCAAAAGTACAGCATGTATCCAGTCTATATATCCCAACAACAGAAGATGGTCTGAGGTTAATGAAAGGTCTCAATTATGTAGCGATCCGGGTGCCAAGAAAGATTGCTCTTCATAATACTGGGCTTGGGAGAACTAATAAGAAAAGCCTTGGGCGTGATGGATCCCGCCCGCTACTTTGTGCGCTGAACTATACCATTAAAAAGGGCAATAATATGGCCCATGGGAGGAGTAGTGGGATTGGCATTCAGTGTCAAGAATCGTATGTATGTGTTGGAGGTGCAGCAAAGAGAGGTGGGAGAGGCATCGAGGAGATTCATCATGCGGTAAGGAATATGGAGGTAATGCATCAGAATGAGGTCCATCGCTTAGTATTTGGGGTTGAGCTATGTTTTAGAGAGTTTATGCCCTCAGATGCAATCTATCAAGTACAGAGGGGCATAGAGGTTGCCGGCGTTCCTCTCTTCTCTACACCCAATGGGAAGACAAGTAAAATTTATCAGGCATTCGCTTGTGCCAAGAATGTCTATCTGTCTGCACATATCGACAGAGATTACACATTCTCCGCTGTAATGGTGTTGAAGGAAGGTGAGTATGGGCTGGATGATGAGGTGGTTGCATACTTCAACTTCCCTCGCTTGGGTGTATCGATTCCTCTTCGCCCTGGTGATCTACTCTTCTTTGATCCAAGCGAATACCACATGATCTCGTCACGCTGCAAGGATGAAGATGATATTTATTGTATATCATTTTACTTGAAATCAAACCTAATCGGCGGTAATGATAACAGCTCACCACTAAACGAGAAGCAGAAGGATCACCTAACAGAAGAACAGAAGAAACAACTAGAAAAAGAAGTGAAGAAACAACTAGCAAAGGAACAGAAGAAACAACTGACAAAAAATGATATGAAGAAGCAAAAGGTGGAATAATAACATTACTTAATATATAGTCGTCCCAATTTGTGCAAAATTCGACCCAACAGCTCCTCCAGCTGAATGAACAATCCCAGCATATTCCTCCTTTGGAACGTGAAGAAGAATATAGGATTCCTTGCTTTTGAATGTTCGAATATGGTTGCAATAGTAGATAGCAGTGGATCGGCCAACTTGCGAAGGAAGATACAATCACATGCAACAATGACGTCAATAGCTGTAGTTACCGATGTTGGCAGCTGTTCCTTGACAGGCTTGAACCAATCTAAAACAGCAGCATTTGCCCATCCTTCACCAAGTCGGACAGCATCAAATGCTACGCTGTCATCTGATAATGATAATGACGATGCATCCCTTAAAAACTCTGGGCATTGCTGCATACCATGATGATCATGATCAACTTCTTTACCTGCACCTTCTGCAACGGCTCTTCTTCCATTCCTACGCAAGTTGGGCATAATACCATGTTGCACGAGCACTTTCAAATCAGTTATCAATACATTCGCACCAGCAGCGGCAAGACATGAACCAACAACACCTATACCAGCGCCAACTTCCAAAACATTTGTCGTACCACCGACAAGCGAAGGATAATTGTTGTAGCTTCTGTCAGCTCCATCATCATTATGACATGTGAACGCTTCGACCATCAATCTTGAACCTGGCCAAACTTGAAATCCAGTCTTGGCTTCTAGATAGAACCCCTTTTCAAAGAAGAATGGATCACATGGACCATCGAATGTGTCTTCTTTTGACACGGATGGTTCCGATTTGAGTAGTACGCCCGATGACTTATCACGACATGAAAACTTTAGCCGACGCTGATTATTATTGCTATCTTGTGATGGAAGTTGAATATGAAATGTTATTGGTCCACGATAGTCGTCGTAACCATCATCATAATCATGAAGATGATGATGATGGTTACGACGACTATCGTGGACCNAGAAGGAATAATAACAAGAGAGAAAGGATAAGGGAACTTACGCCATGGCCACGTTGCATAGCATGACATTACGCGAGAGCAGCAGATAGAGGTGAATGGATGGTGGTTTGATTGCACTCGACTCTCATCTCGATGGAACCTCTGAAGTCGGCTAGGACGGTAAAAGCATTGTTTTTTACCATGCTAGCTAAATGGAGAGGTTCCATCCTTGAGCATCGAGCTCGATGCAACAACGCGGGACCATTCATGCCATAATCTCCATCTCGCTGCGATGATGGCAGTGCCCTATGCTCCTCTGGGTGTCACTCGCTGCATGATTTTGTCGGCTATGCAGTGAGCACACATGATATGTCAGGGTGGGTGATCATGATCCGTCTCGAAGTTTCGTCATTGCTCTCTCAGCGTGCTGATGTATCTATCTACATAGAAATTAGAACATGATGTATATATCAGGGACAATTAGTCTAGCTCTCCTCCAACATCACACACGACATCTTGTTGCTGCTGTGTGCAAACGTTGTATATATATACCATGAGACCTAGATTGACACCCCTGCAAAGGAATGCAAGTTTTAACAATTTTGAACTATGAGAGCAAAGTTCTTTTGCTCTTTGCATGGTTTGATTGGAACGAGTTCGCTTCTTTCTCAATGTACTTTAGATGCCATCGGATTCTTCGGAATTCATGATGTTAGCTAAGTGCATTTAAACTGCTTTCAACATCAACAATGATTGAGTTGAGAGTTGTGGGATG
>JALLBI010000087.1:0-18833 GCA_036940125.1 Mediolabrus comicus
TGGCATACCTATGTAGACGACGATTGCAGCGCCTGTTGGCAATGGATAGGCGTGGTACCGTCGCCGTAGTCGAAGAGGTGCCCAGATGGGGCAAATCAGGAGGTATGGAGGTCGACTCTCCACCATGATATGGTATGGTGTGTAGGTTGGTCCTGATCGGCCAAAGAGCTTGCTACTGCGTAATTTGCGATTGGCATACCTATGTAGACGACGATTGCAGCGCGTGTTGGCAATCGATCGGCGTGGTTACAGGTGCAGGAGGTGGAACCTGTTGAAGCATAGTGGGCATCTGTTTATGATTGTCGCTAAAATAATTACCAAAAAAAATGCTTGTCCATGCCTGCCCGCCATCCATGCCTCCCGCCCGCCCGCCTCCTCGCACCATTTCTTTCAGTTATGTCAATTCATGACATCACTTGAATTGATTCATAACGTCGTTCAAATCAAAAACCGTAGATTGCAGGGTATGGTTGTTTTGGGCGGATGAGGCGATGAATAATAATGGTGTTGATGATGATCTCATTATTATGCTTTTTTCTCATCCGGAATAAGGTTGAGAACGCATCACATCATAATCATCATCATTATGGTGTCATCGACTCTGCTGGAGACAGCTCGCCGAACTCTACCTGAACACCGTGTTGCTGTTTACGAGGTTAAATTCTTCGTGTTTACTGGCCTGCGTCTCTACTCCAAGCTAGGGGAGCTTGTAACAGCGGCTATTGAGCAATTGGAGTTTGAAGCTGGACCTGATTACAATAAGGAAGGTATTAACTATTCTCGCAAACAGTTTGAAGCTGCTCTTCGCCGCAGGACTTCATTGTTGATGCTACTAGATCAGTACCTCGAAGTGTTTCAACCTGATTGGACTGATTGGCCGAAAGTTCCAAAGAGCTGGGGTGCGAGATTCTCCTTGTACCCTCTCTCTTTGTTCAAATCTTTGAGTATTGACGACAACAAAGAGAAGTATAATCTCTCCTACCTATTTGGGAACGGAAAGAGCAGAGAGCTCAATTTGTTTTGGGGTACATTTGCTAGTCTACTCCACCTCCCTACAAAAGTGGTATCGAAGCACTTGATGAGTGACCTAATCATGGATTATGTGCGCAAGATCGTCACATTAAACAATGATGTCGGTGCTATGTTTGAGAAAGTTCTTAACGTGGTTGGAGCTACCGACAACAAACGTAGAGGATGCATCATTGCATCAGCGAAGGGCGTTGCTATTAAATCGTACTACCGCTGGCGTGGGACGAAGAAGACGGCCACAGTGCCAATGAAAATTGGGATGCATCGATCAATTGATTACCCCGAGAATAAGAGCGGATGGAACGATCTCATTGAGTACTTCTATCATTGGGTCTCAAATAAGAAAAAGCTTCCTCAACGTCCCTTTGACGAGGAAGCGGATGAAAGGTTCTGGGAGTTGAGAGAGGAATACTATTCATCCAAAAACAAATGGTACTCCCATTATCTTCAGGACGAAGAAGATTCTGTGGTCGATGTAACTGATCAGATGCTCCGTGAAAAAGAAATGGAGTACTTAAAGAAGAAGGATGAAGCAGAGCTGATTGAGTAAGTTTGAATTGGTGTGTGTGTGTATATATATGTGTGGAGTTTTCTTTGGTAGCTTTAAGAATGTTAAGTCTACACCTAGTACGATATGTGTATATTAATTTAATCCTTCTTGAACTTCCAACCGCCCTCTCGGTGCAACACCCCATAATTACAAAGATGTAACTGAATTTGATCTGCTCCACCTTCCTCCCAAATCACGGTAACCTCATCAGTTGTCTCATTGTACCCGGTTATTTGGCAGTTATACCAATCTAAACCACATTCGTTTGTTTCATCATCGAGAAAAGAGTAGAGAAGAGAAACGTTAAGACCAACAAAGGACTCATCGATTTTCTCCGGAGGTACCAACGATTCAAAAAATGAAAGAGGAAGCTCTGGCAATGATGTTTTGCCATTCTTGTTGAGTGATCGCCACTGATTAGTAATGATCGTATACATACCCACTGAGTCGTCGGGTGGAATGGGGAGCATCAAGCCGAACTCGGCTATATTGGCCTCCATAAACTCTTTTGTTGGTTGATAGTAATGATCATCGATTTCAAAATGATGGTAAATAGTACCAAAAACTTCTTTTCCAATGCTTTCGTCAGGAACATGAAATCGAACGACTTTGAGAATATGGCGATCCTTACCAAACGCGGAATACCAAACTCGTTCGTCGGTTTTCAATCGAAATACGCTAATCACTTCACCAGCATTATACCTTGAAATTATCGTCCCTGCACTATCAGCACGATGAGCATCAAAACTACGTCGCTTCCTCGTCTCCTTCTTATCACCAAACCAGCGATCGCTAATATCCTTACGATAAAAGGCTTTCCTGACTGCTGCTAGTTTTGTAGCTAAAAACGATTGTGACTTCCTGAGATACTTCAATTCCGGCTTTATTTTCCCTATGTCCGCTTCATAAGTACCCCCCCACCAGTGACGGAGAGAACTGAATTCGGTTATCTGCTCCACAAGATTGAGAAGGCTGAAGAAATTCGACTTCTCCACGAAATCGCAGTTGCCAGATGAAGTTAAGTGAGTGGCAAACTCGACGCACGAACTGAGGAAGATTTTAATAACTTCTCCAGTAAACTCTAAATTGATGTCATCTTCCC
The DNA here is from genome assembly GCA_036940125.1 of Mediolabrus comicus. Classification (NCBI taxonomy): domain Eukaryota; phylum Bacillariophyta; class Thalassiosirophyceae; order Thalassiosirales; family Thalassiosiraceae; genus Mediolabrus; species Mediolabrus comicus. The sequence continues at coordinate 2,682 of JALLBI010000087.1, forward strand.
CATTCATCAAGTGTGATATCATCACATCGAGGCTACACACCATTCTCATTGCTGGCTCAATGACAGCACTATCTTTGGTGGTCATAACCGCAAAGTAATGTCCGTAAATATACCGAATAAGTCTTGCTGTTGCTACCAAATTTTCGCTGATCCATAACGCCTTGGGAAACTCTCTCATGCTACAAAATTGAAGCCTAAAATCTCTAATGTCGAAGAGATATTGATTGATATGTCTTTCAAACCGTGCTTTGTTTGATTCTTTCGCCATAAATTGCTCCATTACATCATAGATGGTTCCAACCACCCCAAGGAAAATGCCATGCATTGGTTCCTCTATGAATATATGCATATCAATAGAATCTTTCACCCATATCGATGGGATAATTCCACGCTCAACGAGATGTTGTGTATCTAGTACAGTTTTCAGGTAGGAGTTTCTATCATCTTCATTTGAGATTGACCTCAATTCTTTCTTCAGATCCTTCGCAAATGACTCAACCACATCAATGACATTTTTGCTGCTCATAGCAAAAGACAACAAATATGTCTTAACCATTTTCAGCGAGCTCCAAGCACCAATTGCATAAGCAAGCAATGCAATCTTAACTCCGCTAACCATCCAAGCAAAAGATTGCTTCACTGGCTTAACATGTGACCCAACAGGTACCTTTCGGTGAGAAGGCCAATTTACTCCTACAGCGAGCAAAACATTATCATCAATTGGTTCGGTGGGGAAATCATTGGCAACAGGCCACACATGCTTCCAAGCCTCTCTTTCTGAATCGTAGTCCCAATCGCAACAGTGCGGGCACTCGCGGTAAACAAACGAGTTGGATCCACGAAAAAGGGTGCGGCGAATCCTAGTCGCAAAGCATCGGCTGCAGCTTGGGACCCAGCGTACATCAAAGGTGGCAGCATAGAGAGCTCGTTTTGAAGTATTACCCGTACAACCAAGAGCACCATGCGCATTGCTTCGTTCTGGTCTATCGGCTAAGTAGGCAAGCTGTATAAAAGAGAGGCAAAGAGTGAGGACAAGCTGTGATCAAGACCAAATGAAGATGAAAAGAATAACAGTTAACTCACAATGGTAAAGCTCGTATTCACCAACCTTGGTATTCCGCCCTGATTGCTGAGTCGCATTACACCCTTTTCAAGCTCCACAATCTCATCCAGAGTAGCCGACATGACTTTGCTGTGACTGTGTTTGGAAAGACCAATCACAAGAACGTGTGTGTCAGATGAGTGTTTGTTCCCCTTCTTCCCATTCGCCGGTGGACAAATAGTCACTGTTTTGATCCAAACGTTGTTATCCTTCTGACGTGCCCAGTTGGAAACAAAACCGTCACTCCAAGGCACTGTCAGGCCAAAAACTGTTTTGTTTACATCACCGCCATTTTCAAGCACTCTCGCAATACACCTATCCAACGCACGTGTTGCAGCAGGGCTCCCATAGATGCCATCCCAGTTTCTTACACCATCCTCTCCTGAAAGTGTGTTTAGTTTCGATAAGGGTGTCAGTGATTCAAAGGAGCGGTGAACTGCAGACAAAACAAACATTGCACTCAAATATTCACTCACCTACAAGCCAAGTATAGTCTTTGCCACTTGCCATCTCATGGTCGATCAATTCATTGATAGAAATAGACGCATGCTTGTCATCGACACCCTCCAAGTCACCCCCATAAACGAGTTCTCTTGGTATTTGATCATAAAGAGCTGTGTCGGATCCCATTACCATTGCCCTCAGCTGTGCATCCGATGTGGGCACAGCGGGTAAGCGGGTACCCGGGACAAAATAGGGATCTAACATTGTCATGAGATATTTGTTATACGTCAATAGAGCTCTTCTGTCATCCGTTGTCAACCGAGTCATTATCTTTGTCAGCAACAGTAGTGCAGAAGTCTCATTTTCATCTGCCAAAACATCAACATTTCCAGGCGCTGCTCCTCTAACTGCGCGCCCAACAATCCCTTGGATACCTGAACACCCCCATCTTTGGAGTTCAAGCAGGAAGTATCTTCGAGAGACCTCGTTATTTTTGAAGGCAGTCTCAATGTGCCGCTTCAGCTCAGTCATTGCAATACTATCAACGTAGTGGCGGGTGGGGCAATTATTCACGTTACTAGCTAAGCTGTCATCGATGATACACTGGTTGACGAAGTCTGCGTACGCTAGTTCTTCTCCATCTGGAAGAAAGACGACAGCATTGTTATATTCAGTGCCATCAGGAGGATAATAATCCGATTCAGTAATTTTAACAGCACCACTTTCAATACCACCATCTTCGCCATTTTCCTGATGCTGCTCAAACGAAACATCCATATTGGTGTCAATGTTAAAATCATCACAACCGGCGCTGTCACCCAAGTCATTGTTAGGTAGTGGGTGAATAACAACACTGTCGCCATCATTATTGGTATTGGGGACCAACGCTGTTGAAGCACTAGTCATTTGTGCAAGATGACATCTATTGAAGTGGCGGGTATACTTCTTCGAATGAAGGTGTGTGATTTGATGAGGTTTTGTACTGTTATTGTCTTTACTTGCTGTGAACGAGCAGTGACAACACTGAACATTGATCACAGCGCAGTTTGGGCATATCACACTCATAGCATCCGGAGTGGCAAAATTAGCACCATCATTAGCAATAATTTTAGCTTTCATGTTGTGTGGGGAGATCATATTTACATGCTGTCCACTCTCTAGACGGCATTTGCATGTTGCACACACAAATGTATGCTGAAGCATTATGGGTTGTTGGGAATGCTGCTGCTGTCCACTGATTATGGGCATGCCCATCATCACATGACCAATATTCGTTTTAGTTCCCAATCCAGTAGTAGAATCACGGGAGCCGCCCCCACGTCTCCCCCACATGATGCGACGCCAGATGTAATAATGAGTATAGTATGGCCCTAAAATTATGTTCCTATATCGTAGTATATATTATATGGGCTTGACGACGGGCGGGACCGAATATTATATACGGAGCGAGCATTATAATTGATAAACAACTGGAAAGTTATGAATTAAAGTTCTGAGAACAAACTCGTTATGAATTAAAGTTCATGAGAACAAACTCTGCCTATTGTAGCCAAATGAAGCTCCAGCATTTGATTTATGTTATCAATTGACCTGCAATCGATGCTAATCGATGACATCGGTAGGGAGGTGATGAATTATGTGATGAATAAGTCCCAACAGATAAAGTATCCCAACTACTTGACATTTCATTGGCGAAGACTAGCGAATATGTGATGAATTGTGGTTTTCGTCAGGAATGACGTTATGGAAAGCTAATTCATGACATTTGGTATTTGCTGTGTATATACGCTATCTTGAATAGCCAGGTGCAAGTCCTGAACCTACACCTTGGTATGGTACAGCCAGCCCCCCAGCGTATCCAACCCCTTTGTTGAAGTTTGAATTGTTGGTTGTATGAATTAATTAATAATAAACAAGTATAATAGTGATATAATCGTGGCTGTGGAGCTATCAGTGTCGGAAAGAACATTATTAAAGGAGGCGACGGGGCTGCCGCGTCGGCTGATAGAAGTTGAACCATCGAATTAGAGAGACCTACCCTCCAAAGAGGGCACAGTTATCAATCATGAGCTTCACGCCGAGTCAAAAAACTTTAGCAATTTTGCCAAAATGTACGGGATTTCTGTCACTGCTGGGGTCCTTGTTCATTTTCCAAGATATTATTATTCACAAGAGACCCATCAAGAGGGTCTATTATAGAATAATGCTCGGACTTTCCTGCTCAGACATGATAGCATCCACAGTCAACATATTCTCGACGTGGCCTATGCCCCCTGATAGTGGCGCCTTTCTTGCTAGTGGGACGACGGCGACCTGCACTGCACAGGGTTTTTTCAATGAGTTGGGTAATCTTGCCACCCCGCTTTACAATGCCTCCCTTTGCGCATACTACGTCCTTGTTATCCGTCAGTCATGGTCAGAAACTCGCATCCGTATACGTGTGGAGAAATTCATGCACGCAGTACCAATCGTAATTGCGTCGACAATTGCCATTCTTGGGCTAGTGTTCAAGCTCTACAATAACTCAGGATGGCTATGCTGGATTGCCAAGTACCCCAAAAATTGCTCAGGACCAACCTGTACTAGAGGAGAATATGCAGATATTTTCAGATGGGTTCACTACGCGATCATTTGGACAGCAATCATTTGTGTGACTTTGGGCATGTACTTGATATATCTCACGGTGAAGGACTTTGAGAAGGAAGAGGCCGAAGAAAATAACGAGGAGAACGCTCGGATGGAAAGATCGAGGAAGGTTGCGATTCAGTCCGCTTTATTTGTTGGGGCCTTGTACTTGACCTGGAGTTTTACAACGGTAAGTTGACAGTCTGATGTACGTATTACTATTATTCCATTTTTCTTACTTTCTTCCTCACACCTTTTCTGGTATGCACCCATTCTCCCTCTTTTCTCCCCAGATCACAAGAATCTATCAGGTAACAACAGGGAACAACAGCACGGCACTTCTTGTGTTAATGGCGATATTTTTTCCATTGCAAGGGTTTTTCAATTTCCTTGTCTTCTGCCGGCCTCGATATTTGAGATGCAAATCACGAAATCCGGGCTTAAAAACACGTCAGCTACTGTGGATGACATTGCATCCAGAAGATGACACAAAAAATAGAGGCCCAGCCGCAACGCGTGGTGGACAACCGAGACCAACCGATAGAAGACGGTATACAGGCAGGGACCGTAGATCAATGACTCAATCATACTACACTGTTGAGACTTCACATAATTACCGCAGGTCTTATCCAACTAGCGACGACTATTCGGATGTGAACACTGTTAAGGCTGTAGCAGATGAGAATGATTTCCGACGACCAGAAGATGACAAAGTAGAGGAAGGGGACAACGAGGATGAGTCTGAAGTTCACGACGAAGAAGAACAGAGACCACAGCATACCTCAGAGCAAGAGAAGGAGAGAGTGGATGCTACTGAAGATCAAGACGCCATGAGCAGTGATGTAGAACTAAATGATGGAACAGAAGACTCTCAGAAAGGCGCCGTTGAAGAGCACATTTATGAGGTGGACACCCCGACCTAGCAACATGATGTTTCATATTTACTATCTTGATGTAGACAGGTTAATATGCATAAAGATTTATGTCAAGTCACGGCACATCTTCCAATCAAACTTTGTTGCCGAATGCCTCTTCCAGAGGAGAGAGTGCAACTCACTGTCCAATCTGCACTTCGTTGGTAAGGTAAAAAATAACTTATTGATTCACTATCTATAAGTTACAGGAGCTGTGACTTCTGAAACTACGGACCTAAAGCCATAACTGCACTGACTCACATTGTCATCAATTTCATCGAATGCAATATTTATTTCGAAGAGAGGTGGCTCGCTGGAATCTAAGCGTGTGGAGTCATCAAGCTCAACGCATTCTCTTTCATTCTCTTCTTCAGGGTCATGAAAAATATCAAAATCATCATCGTCATCACCAAGACATTCAAGCCCCTCGTTGTCATCGACGAAACCATTCAGGTATGCCTCTAGGTGATGGTTGTAGATAGCAGAATCGGTCATAGACTTGCAGTCATTAAGTCTGGAATTAACCCGACCCTGTGAACCTGACTTCGAAGATTTGGATGAGTGGTGACACGTTGTCCTTGGTACTATTGCGGGTGGTAAATTTATGGATCCACCAGACTTAAGACTTTGGCCTGCGTGGACACTTTGATCCTCTGAAGGCCCACATCCTTGCAGCTGATCGATACCGAACATATCAAAAAGCATATCACTTATTTGTTTCTTCGGACGCTTTGTTCCTAGCTTTTCTATTCTCTTTCGACGGGCTTGAATTTCTTCTTCCTCGAGATGGCGAATCACTGAAGTATCTTGGGCATCACTTGATAAATCACTGTCCTGGCGGCGAGGTTCAGGTAGAGTCTTCCGCACAACATTGCCCGTCAACTGGGTATCTTCACTAACGAGAGAATGCACCGAAGTGCGCCTTTTGTGCTTCCGTTTCAGTAAACAGTGCAGCAAATATTTATCTATTATACCCCCGTCTAATGCATAGTCCACCGGTGCAAAACCATCTTTGTCTTCATCTTTGAAATCAATTTTTCCAGGATAAGTCACCATTACGTCTTTCAGTATCAAAATGGTTTCGAAAGACCGCTTAAACATTTCTTCTTCCGACAATCCTTCATGTCCACATGATTGCAAAGATGGCAGTTCATTTGTTTCTTCTAGGGGCTTGTCGTCTGGATGAGGACCATATGCAAGATACCGGACTGCAATGTGAAGTGGAGACCTCCTATCTCTGTCCCCCATGGACGCAGGGACGGGATCAGCCCTTGTCAGCGCATCTATGACATCAGGGGCAGCGCCAAACGCAACTGCAACATGGAGGGGAGTACGTCCCGCATCATCCCTCCCAGACGTGGTGCCCCGTCGATGTCTAAGAGACGTCAGGAGCAATTCTATCACATCAAGGGGTGGAAGGTATCTACATACATCATGAAGAATATTATGTCCAACATCAAACTTTTCTGACGAGTGAGTTGCGCTGCTCTCGTCTAACAAGGCTGCTTTAATAGCCGCAGCCGCAGCGACAGATTCTTTCCCTGTGAAGGATAGGCGATCACCGCTCCTTGAACCGTACGACGGTCTTCTGTCAGAATTTAGATGCGGCTCTTGCCCTTCTTCTGGAGGAATACTTTTTGTACATAAAGGAAAGCCTTCCGGTATAACATCTGCAAACTCATAATTCGATATTAACTTCCTCACACCGCTCCAATCACCCCCCTCGGCTCGTTGAATCAACTTCTCTCGTAGCCGGGCTTCCGATATCGGCTTCTTACGATTCCTCCACCGTCGGGTACCGGGAATTTTTATTCTTGAGAGTGATGAGATGAGACCCCGTTTCTTCTCATCACTACTACCCCCCCTCGAGAGCAGTGTAGATGAACTCAAAGTAGTAGTAGTAGTATCAGTGTATTCCGGGATCGCATCCCTTCTGCCTGAGGCAGCATGAATGAGAGAGTTCCACTGCAGCTGTGTCATCCTGCCAAACTCTATTCAGTCTTTCTTTGTGTGTTATTTATATTATATGCATAGTCACTGAAGGGTCATGGTGGTCATGCGGAACAATGATATGTTAGACCAAGTTGTTTTGGGTAATACTGCACGGTTGTTGATGTGTTTTGTGTTGCCTTCCAATCTGCCATGCCAGTTCAGTGTACTTGGTGAATGATTGATGGTATTGCTTTTGTCGCCAGCTCACCTCTGTGCAGTTTTTAGAGGGTTATCTGGTGGATAACGCAGACAGACCTTTGCTAAGTCTCGGTTCTAGGGTTAACCTTGGTACCTCTAAGGAAGTGTAATGAAAGGATCTTGATTCCCAAGTCCCAAAACCCTTCCTCCTTATTAGAAACCACTAGTTGTTTATTCCTACTTCCTAAATACAAAAGAGTTCTTCATGCATGCTGTCATGTGATGAGATAATACTATGAATACTCTTGTCGATGCAAGGACTCTTCAAAAGCAGAGAGAAATAGAGTTGAATACTCATCGAACAGGGCTAGTTTGTTCTTGATTCCAGTATCACGTTCCGATGTTCCAACCACAAGATGTGTCACGTCGTTGACATTTTTTTCCTTACAACAAAAGTGAGCGGCGCGATAAGCTGGGACGGCCAATAGCAGAGCAAGAGGATCATACATATTAAGTTTTTGCACGAGTGGCCACACTGATGCCTTCCAGTCTTTTGATATTTCACCCTTGCTCATGAATATTCGGCAAAACCAATTGACGTCACAACGATTCGGAAGTTTTTCTCTTCTAGGATCAGATGGGTGTAACCGAACTTTTTTCCAAAGTTGATCAACACTAACTCTGCTCACGCTTCGGATATTTCGTGCTACCATGTGCTCAGTGGACGCAAGTTCATCAAGCAGTTGAGGCGGCATTGGACACCCATATGCAGCCCACCTAGATAATGTAATGGTTGGGATTCCAAGCTCCTGACACCTGCGATATACAAACCTTGCGGCTGAAATATCACAGTTATTGTTGTATGCAGAGTCAGGGACTAAAGTATCTCCCATCTCTGGCGATACAACACCACCCATGACAACCACTTCTTTGACCTTGGAGATGAACAATTCCTCTCGCTCCCTTATCAATGTGGCAACATCAGACAAGCTAGAAATGCATAGAAGTTGAGTTGACTTGGGAGGAACCGACTCAAGAGCTGTGAACACCAGCTCCATACCTGATTGGAATATACATGGACTTGGTCTGGAGTATTGTGCCTCATAAACCTCTAATTCAATATCATCACCAACCCCCCCAGAACTACCTATACCAACAGGAACATCAGGCATACCCATGGCATCAATTGACCCACGAGCAAGGTGTGCACGTGAATCCTGAGGCGATAGAGTTGAAATGATGGCTATGGGATTTAGAAGATGCTTCCTCCGAAGGGCCGAAAGTAGCACAAGTGCCAGTTCATCATCTACGTCACGCCCAATATCTGTGAACACTNTTCCTCCGAAGGGCCGAAAGTAGCACAAGTGCCAGTTCATCATCTACGTCACGCCCAATATCTGTGAACACTACAACTGGTGTACCATAAGACTCTACATCAGCCGGTGCTAGTTGAAGTCGTGTAAGATCATTCGACAACTCATTTATGAACTCTTCGGAGCAACTAGACGATTCTAATTGCTCAATCTTTTCTGCCAAATTGTCCAACATATCTTCGCACTTCTCGAGCTGACTTGCTTGCTGGCCCTCTTTGAAGTTGAGCTGATGAATAGTAATAGCCCGTTGGTACACAGAGTGAGCCTTCTTTAAATCTCCTGTTGATCGCAATACATTCCCATAGTTCATCAGATTGGGAATGATGTTAGCATGGTTCCGCTGGAAGGCAACCTCACAGATCTCAAGACATTTCTCGAGGCAGTCTCGTGCATCAAATGAGCGCCCGACAGAATGATAACAGGAGGCCAGAACGCTTAGAGCATGTGCATATGCTGGATGAGCTGGTCCAAAGATTGTTTTCCGTATCTCCACAGCATGCAGTGCTAGAGGGATGCCCTCGACACCTCTTCCTAATGCGCAAAGGCTTTCAGCACAATAGTTCATAGACTCGGATACTAAGCCATGTGAGAAGTCAAGATAGCGATAACGTAACTCCAATGCACGATGGTGTTGCTGATACGCCTCATCGTGTCTACGCATACCAGCAAGAGTGCATCCAAGTTGAGTATACGACACCGCGAGCTCAAGTTCAGTGCATGACTTCTCTTCAACTGCACGTCTTCGAATCTCGAGCGCCTCTCTGTGATGAAGCTCGGCTTGAGGTAAGTCACCAGACTTGCGAAGTGTTTCTGCGTATCCTGCGATATTTCCAGCTAACCAAAGACTTGATTCTGAAGCTTGAATATTCCGAGCAATAGGAACGGCCTTTTCGTAGAGATCTTTGGCATAGTTGTAATTACTACGGGCCTGATGAAGAGCTGCCATTGCAGTGAGCGCTCGAACGTATAACTTGTCGTCTAGTGATATTGCTGCCGAGTTTGTTTCAACTTCATTTAGACATCGGGTAAGGACTGCTTCTGCCTCTCTATAGCGAGCAAGTTCTCTAAAACAGGTGCCAAGATTTATCGTTGGAATCATTCTCGATCTCAGCGTGAGCTGTTCAGGCATCTTGGCTTGGTAGTCAATTGCTTCTTCGTACATTTTGGATGCTTCATTGAAGTTGAAAGCCGCCATTGCACGATCACCGGCTCGTATGTATTGTTCGAAGGCAGCAGCCCAATCTTCAGCAAGCGCACAATGGCGCCCCAACAGTCGATGAACATCACCCCCTTTCAAGGCAAGTTCGCTAGGATCAATTTTGTTCGCCCTGAAAGCGTCGACAATCATTCTATGAATATTTTGACGCTGATTGACCATCAGAAGAGATTTTACCGCTTCATAGACAGCCTGCTGCTTCCATCGAAAGAGTGTGCCAGTACGCTCAAAGCAATCATACTTTTCCGAAAGCTCCTCGATTTTTGGTATCAATCCTAATTCCTCATTCAGGGCACGGTACAGATCACTATCGAAACTATATCCAATGCAACTAGCGATTTTCAAAGCATCCCATAGCGGGGGAGAAAGATGATTGAACGGCGCTAAAAGGATGTTGCTCAACTCTCGTGGGATGGCTTCAGTCACATCATCAGACCTCTCATCTAACATTTTCAGACTCATCTTCTTCGAGCCCTCGGTGAATTCAATTATTTGCTTCTCATGAGCCCACCTCGCGACACTCTCAATGAAGAGAGGGCATCCATTTGCTCTATCGTGTACGATATCTATCAGTCTCTGATCTATACCAATTTCTTTGTCCTCTATTCGAAGAAGAAAGCGGAGGTATTGCTCAGTTTCATTCTTCTCAAATGGAGTCAACTTCACTTGAACAGCATTTGTTCGTAAATTTGCTGCAGCAGAAGTTATGGTGGGGGCATCACGGGATGACACAATAATCATAATATTTGGACATTCTTCTCCGGCTCTCTGCATGATTTCCGCCAAAAGGCTCCAAGACGATGGATCGATATCTCCATCTCCTTCCAATATGATGAGTAAAGGATTCAACAACTTAAGAATCTTCATCATTGAATCAACAATGCTCTTCGTCCTTGCTTTTGGATTTAGCCCGCTCAAAAGACTAAGGAGCTGTGCATCGGCAACCTGTGGGACAATGCTCCCTATATTGACTCTATCTGTTTTCTTGAATATACCTCGATCAACTAGATAATCAGCAGCTGCCACCTCACTATCGAAGTCCTCGCCACGATCAGTAGACGCAACTTTCATCATCGCCGTTGCTACGATTTGTCGGAGTGGAAAGAAGGATGTGAAAGAGTCAAGCGAGGTACGGAAAGATTTCAATACTATAAATCCATCGGAGGAAGCCTCCGCTGCAACCTCATCGATTAGCCTTGACTTGCCAAGGAACGGACCCCCCGACACAAACGCAATAGCGGGTTCACCATTAAAAGCCTGATCTTTTACCTTCAGAAGAGAATTCATTGCAGATTGTCGCGATGGCATGAGTACAAAAGGCTGTTGGACTGTGGCTATTTCTACACTTTGACGATCAATCCGCGTCCGCGGTATGTACGCATGAAAGAAACCATCCTTTCCTTTCACTTGGATCTTTTCTGATTTTTCAAAGTGGATGAAGTTGTTGGAGTGTGAAAAAATACGCTTAGACACAAGCGTACCCCGATTTGGGGCTTTGGACATCAGCCTAGCCGCAAGATTGACTTCAGGTCCCATGACAACGTAGTCCGATCGCACATCTGGGCCAACCTCTCCACAGAAGCATTCACCAAAAGATACCCCCAGCGAGAAACGTCTCAAGTTGAGGTCTTTAAGAGCATTTTCCATGCGCATCGCGCTCACAGTTGCATCAAAACAGGGATTGACTTCATGGCTGTGTGCCCCGAAGACAGATATGAACACACAACCCTTGTCATCAAACAACATGTCCCTAACAGCGCCATTGCATGAGTGAGTGATGCGAGAAAGAATCTTGAATGCCTCATTCATTAGTTGAAGTAAGGACGAGTCTCTCGGATCAATATCATCTAAATCATGCAACCCCACAAAAACAATTGCAACAGGCCGCAATTCATTCAAAAGCATTGACATGGCATTTTGTGATCCTTGCTCTAATCGCCTTGCTGCAAGCGTCCCCAAGAAAGCCCTAGCACGTGCATTCACTCCAAAACCACCCACAGCATCCACTGATATCTCCGTATCTGACAATAATACACTATCTCGGGGAGTAACGTGGGTTTTGGTTTCTTCTATCACGTCGTCAGTAACCTCATTTTGAGCAAATTCGGTGAGAAATTCTATCCCCTCCTTTTCTGTGATGGGGTCCCTTTCACCATCAATGTACACCTCACCTTGTCTTGCCTTCTGTAGCAAATCACCGGTTTGCTTTAATGGGCGCCCTGATACCACAAAAGCACAGCTCCCAGGGCTTGTTGACGGTCTCCCCAGGAAGAAACACCTGATTTTTCCATGAGCAGCCCCACCATGAATTGAAAATTCCTCATCTGTTGCAAGTGTCCCCAGCACGGATAAACAACAATCCTTAACACGCTTTTTTGTTCTACCCTCAATACTTGTTAATGTCTCTCCAGTGAAATTATCTCTAACATCTTCATCCTCACCACGATCCTCAAATAAGCAGATTAATGCATCCCCAGCAAACATTAAAACATCACCCCAATACTGATGTACCTGCTTTACCATCATTGACAGTGTCGAATTGACTCTATTGGCAAACTCGGCTGCCCCATCACGAGATCCCAATTCTGCCCGCAGTCTTTCCCCCAAGGCAGTAAAACCAGACAAATCTAGTATTAAGATTGACCCGCGTATATCTTGGTAATGAGGTAAATGATCCGGACGCTGGAGTCGCAATATAAGATCTATCGATGCCAGCCGTGCATTCCCTAACTGACATTGACGGCGCGACTGTCGTTGTGCATATACATCCCGTAAAATTTTTGGCAAATATTTCATTGCATTTGGATCCATTAATGCTTCATCGGGATCGTCTTCTATTGACAGAAAAGAAGATCTTCTTGATGGGTAATCTTGCACTGTTTTCCGTCGCCGTACCATTGTATGAGAATCGCTACTACTGAAGTCACTCCCATTATTGGGATTATCATACAACCGATTCGGAATGGTATCATTAGGTGGACCAGAACTGTGATGAGCTTGCATCGGCGGGTGTTCTCTATCATTCCAAGATGTATCCAACACTTCTTGTCCTCCCAACACAATTCCCTCGAGAATGTCCGAGGGAGATCGTGTTTTATTCGGTGAGAGTGATCTCCGCGACGATAAGCGAGGTCTTCCATAATCTAATTCCATGTACCCCATAGTAGACTCTGTTTTCTCACGTCTGAATGAAGAGTTAGAGTTATCAAGATTCTTCAACATCTGATTGAGAGAAGGGGTAGACGTAGACTTAGTGATGGAATCTTTGAGTTGGCTAGCTTGCCGACGCCCCCGACGCCTTGAGGTAGGCTGGTCGGACGTAGACGATTCCGATGAATGCTTTTGCCGATACACAGGTGTCCCTGTTTTCGGATTTTTATTTGGGTTTGCTGGTTGTGGTTGGTACACATTCGAATATGCTGCTGCAACAGCATCCATCATATTTTCCACCACACTACTTTCCCCGCTTTCATGATTATTTGCATCAGCACGTTCCTTGTCGCTGATGTCTAAATGATCGTCGGATAAAAAGACGGAGTTTACAAGCTTGGGACGCGTGAGCTCTTCAATGGAGGCCCTCCTGGGTTCACCATCATTATTCCCCTTCATCGCTCTATCGCTCCATTCATTGTCGACCATATCCACCCGTTCGATCGCTCCATTATTGCTCGGTGTTCCTTCTCCTCGTTGCAGCTGCCGATGTGTCTCATTCATGATGTGCACTGGCACTGGGGCAGTTATATTATTATCCTCCTCTTCATCATCCGCCATCATCACTTCAATCTCTTCGTTGTTTACCCACGAACCTGATAGTGGTCTTATTTGCTTATTGTGTTGTCCATCCACGCCACTCTTCGAGTTAGGCATCGTGGGGTTATGAAGAAGTAGGCCTATGGCCTATGGATTGGATGCGTGTAAATAATATGGAGTATGGAGTGCGCTGTAGAGAGTATGGTACCATAAGAAAGATGAAAGAAGATCTTGGTATGTAGATAGCTGGTAAATAGTAGCTGGTTAGTGGTGATAAACTCTCTTTTCAAAGACTTCGCCGGTCATTCTCCTAATAATTTGTCCGGCCGTGGCGTGGCCCGGCCGGAAAAGAGGAGGGGAGAGATAGTACTTAGTAACACACAAGAGATGATTGATGCGTTGCGAGCGAGTTGGTGCGGGAAATCCCAGTTAAATTAACAATTAAGGAGGAGCGATATCTACCACAATTGGCTCTCTGTGCGATACTCAAAATATTTCAACTGTTTTCTGGCGGTGTCACGGGTATCATTTGTACCGTGTTTGGTGGGGAACTCTCATCGTTTTCATTTAGAGTGTGAAGGTGAACAGGGGCTGATGTCTCAACCTCGTTTTCAAAGCCACCATTAGCATTAGACGAGACAGGTCTAGACTGGTTCGCATGATTCACAACATCGTCATCACTATGGGTACACTGATTTGTTGTCGCGGCACATTCTCCAACATCAACTCCTTCTCCTTCGTCAACGTCATTTACACTAGCATCATCTTCAGAAATGACACCCTGCTCTATATTATTACCTTCTTGCGTTGTCACGCTTGTTTCCGCTCGCAATGGATCACATGTTCGACAAATTGTCTCACCGAGATACGGGACCCCCCCTACTGTTAACCTCCATTTTCTAATTATATCCTTATCTCTCTCAGCCTGTTGAATTGCAGTAATCCGCCGCCTCTCTAACTCCATTTTTTGTTTTGACAAATCACGCTTACGATGACCATCTCGAATAATATATGCGTATGTTGTTATTCCCTCCCTTCGTAATTTGATGTGGAAAAGGAATAGCTGCCCAAGCAATACGATGCAAGCAGCATCGATCACGACAAATACTATGTTGACAATCGCTACTGCTACCCCATCATTTGCATTAAACCAGTGATTAGATCTGTCGTAGATAGAATCATCGATGCGTCCATATTTCTGCGCATGCGAATACTGCACAAAAAACGAAATGACCAGACCAGCAAGCACACTTCCATGAACAATAACCAACGCTAATGTGCTCCCTACCGCACGGAAAAAGAAGTCATAATTTTCTTTGCCGACGCATGTATTGAGCCAATGGCAATGGTGATCAAATTTTCCTACGCATTTGTTACAGAACTTGCAGTGCATGGATAATTCGTGTACATCAAGGGAGCAGACCCAACAAAATTTTGTTTGATTGTCATCGTCAGTTACTTCTGTATTGCCGTTTCTATTTTGAATATTATTATTTTCACCATCATTATTTTCCGCCTCTTGTAAATGACACTGCAACCGCCGGTCAATAGGATCTGTAATGCAGACCCAGTATGCGTAGTAAGCACAAAAAAATCCACATAAAAAGACAACAATCGTGCATGGAATTGAAGCTGCAATGGGTAGGATCGGCGAAGCGAAGAAGAGGAATTGGAGTAAGAGGAGTGGAAGAAGTGCCCAAGTGCCAACTTGCATCGGGTTGAGTGGCTTTTCAAACCCGTTGCGCCTCATTTTTTTATTGCTTGTTGCTTGTCTTTATTATTATAATTGCGTAGAGACAAGTCTATGGTGTATTGTTTAGCTATCGCTATTGCATTGCAACATCTTTTCTTTCGTCAGTTTTCAGTTTTCAGTTTTCACTTTTTTTATTTGAATTTTGAGGACCACAGATTGGACAGACCTGGACATCTTGTCCGGACCTTTGTTGAAGTTGTAGCAGGGCGGGGAAGAGGTTCAAGAATTCCATAGTATTCTTTTGTGAGTTGTGAACGTGTTCTACAGGGTTCCCAGATGCATCCGCGATCGGCCGTTCCTGCATAGGTACTGGTACCATACTTCGTACAAAGTAATAAGCCAGCTCCTTCCTCCTTCCTAATGAGTCAAAGAATAGTTCGGGGTAGTCCACTGTAAGCTTAGAGTAAGTAGAGGCTGATGTCTGTTGTGGATGGAGATGTAGGAGCAGCATTCGAATGCTACATGATGGTGGGAGACCGAGCCCTAGCGTCCTCCGACTTTCAAGTGGCAGCAAACAACTACAATTTGGCTTTACAATCGGCTAATGTTGATAATAATATTACGGAAGCACAACAGAGTGTAGTTCCAAAAACGGTGGTGCCGTCCATAAACCTTGCTAAATGCCTACGAGAACTTGCGCGCTACCAAGAAGCGGAGGGTATTTTGACGAAGTGCATTAAAGATGCAAGAGATCCAACAGTAGACAAACGTTTGCATGCCCGTGTACTAACTACATTGGCAGAGCTCTATCAAGCTCAAAGTAAATACGAATCAGCACTGGAACTTCACCAGCAAGCAGTACGCTTGGCGAGAGTAGGAACTGCTAATGTTGACGTTGCTGACAG
>JALLBI010000088.1:0-18706 GCA_036940125.1 Mediolabrus comicus
CCGTCCATGTCTCCCAATTCAGCTGCCTTTGTGTAATATTTGAATGCTTCTCCATAGTCTCCTTCATTGTAGCACTTTTGGCCCATTTTGAAGAGTGCAACTGGATCATTCGCCTTGACTCGTTTCATGTTGTCCTTCTCTGTTTCTTCATCACTTTTCATCACGGGCTCTCGACAAAATGGACATCTTTCCTCCAGCCCTTGCTCCTCTTCACGTAAAAAATTGGCAAGACCGCAGCCCAAACAGATACGTTGGCTGCAGCAGTCGAACATACTCGATTTATTTTGATCAAGCGGCAGCGGCAAACAGCAAAGAGGGCATTCGCCAAGGTGGCTCTCATCAGGCTGCGTAAATAATTTATCATCCCTCATTTCAGCCAACCGTTTCTTACACGCCTTCTTGTGATGCGACCGATGATTTTTCTGACAGACAACGCTGCAGTACTTGACAAGGTTACATGCACACTTCTTGAGTTTGACATCGTCCACCGCTGCCTTGCCGCAGCACGCACACACTTCGTCGGCCACATCTACGCTGTTCATGATAATATCGATCACTCCTCTGTAATAATTGCTACTATCACCTCAATGAAATAATGCCAAGCCAACAAGCACACCACCAACAAACATGACTCCTTTGGTCAAGAAGCATGATTCCTTTGGCTCTCTGTTTTTCCGCGAATGAGCAAAAATTCCGCGAACCATTTCTACTATTGCTGCTTTCTTACCGCTTACTTCGAGCGATCTAATATTATTACTCGGTTGCTCTTGGGCGACGATCCATCTCTAGAGGCGATCGGCAAATAGTTATTATCTTGAAGGTATTTGAATAATTATGAGCGCTGAATTAGAAGCGGCCGACGAGGTATGTGCCTCCTGCGGCAAAGTGGAAGTGGGTGACGTCAAGCTCAAGATATGCACCGCTTGTAAACTGGTGAAATATTGTGGTGTTGACTGTCAGAAGAATCATCGGCCGCAGCACAAAAAGGCATGCAAGAAGCGGATGGCAGAAATACGGGATGATAGGTTATTCAGGCAGCCTGATGAGAGCCATCTTGGCGAATGTCCTCTCTGCTGTTTGCCCCTCTCACTTGATATGGATGAATCGGTAATAAATAATTGTTGTAGCAAATTTATCTGCACGGGTTGTTTTTACGCCGATGATTTACGCCAGAGGGAAGCAGAGCTGGAGCAGCACAGATGTCCATTCTGTCGTGAGCCGGTGCCAGATACGGATGAAGAAAACGAGGCGAGGGAGATGGAAAGAGTCAAGTCGAATGATCCGGTTGCAATTTGTGGTCTTGGTAAGCGACGCTACCGTGAAGGAGACTATAGAGAAGGATTTGAATATTGCACAAAGGCAGCTGCATTGGGGGATATGGATGCACATCATCAATTAGCACTGGCGTATATGAAGGGCGAAGGTGTCGAAAAAGACAATAAAAAGCATATTTACCACTTGGAAGAGGCTGCTATTGGTGGTCATGCGAAAGCAAGATTCCATCTTGGACTTCGAGAGGGAGAGCGTGGAAGGAATGACAGAATGATGAAGCATCTAATTATTGCCGCTAACCTTGGAGATGATGAGGCATTGGAAGGTGTAAAAGTGGGTTTTATGAATCGATGTGTAAGCAAAGAAGATTATGAAGCGGCCCTCCGCGGACATCAGGCTGCTGTTGATGCAACAAAGAGCCAGCAAAGAGATGCAGCGGCTGCCGCCTTTGGCCTTGCCAGCAGTAGAAGCAGATAACCTGATCACAGATTTGATACATTTATGTATACAATTCTTTCTACAAAGGACATTACGTCACCGTCACATCAAAACGTACTTTGTGACAATCATCGGTAACAGCACCTTTAAGGGTCTCCTCATCATTCTCATCGCCCGACACGATCTCACGATGCATATTATCTTCCTTATCATGCGCATGTTCCTCCTCCTTGTGTTCCTCCTCGGAAACTGGGCTTGGCCTAACATCGCTAACAAAGGGACCTTTTTTCATCGAACTGATAGATGCCCTCGATGATGTTTTCCTCGAAAAGAAGGATGCTCCCCCTGTTTCTTGCGCACTCGTTGAAAACCTTCCACTCCCACTTCCACTCCTCTTCCTCTCAGTCGAATCTTCAGTCTCACTACCATTGCCAAATTGTTTCAGAAGTTCAGAAGCATGATTCCTTTGGCTCTCAGTTTTTCCGCGAATGAGCAAAAATTCCGCGAACCATTTCTACAAGCTGCTTTTCTGCTTTTCTTACCACTTACCATACTTATCCTAATTACTACATGTTGGTCTCTTGGTTGCTAGCTCTTGCTCTTGTGCTGTTAATGGGCGATTGATCGGTAGAGGCATCGGTGAATAGTTCTATATATCTTTTGAAGTATTTCTTTCGTTATGAGTGCCAATTCAGAGGCAGCAGACGAAGTATGTGCTTCCTGCGGCAAAGCGGAAGTGGATAACATCAAATTGAGGAGATGTACCGCTTGCAAACTCGTTCGATACTGTAGTGTTGACTGCCAAAAGGAGCATCGGTCGCAACATAAAAGAGCATGTAAGAAAAGGGCGTCTGAAATACGGGATGATCTTTTGTTCACGCTACCCGATAGCACTTGTTTCGATGACTGCCCTATCTGCTGTTTGCCGGTACCAATTGAAAGGGAAAAATCAACAATGTTTATGTGCTGCTGCCAAATCATCTGCAACGGCTGTCAGTTTGCCAACTTTAGGCATGAACAGAAAGAAGGGATAGAGGTAAGTATGTGCCCATTCTGTCGAGAGCCTGATGATGGTACGGATGAAGAAAAGCAAAAGGCTTTCATGGAAAGAATTAAGGCAAATGATTTAAATGCATTGCGTCGAATGGGGACAAAATATTTCCTTGAAGGAAACTACAAAAGAGCGTTTGAATATCATACAAAGGCGGCCCAATTGGGGGATGCTTCAGCACATTATGAGCTATCAGTTATGTATCATGAAGAGAAAGGTCTTAAGAAAGACAAGAAAAAGATACGGCACCATTTGGAAGAGGCCGCCATTAAAGGCCATCCAATTGCTAGCCACAATCTTGGATGCAATGAGGAGAGGGTGAAAGGATGGACCGAGAGGGCGAAGAAGCATTACATCATTGCTGCAAAACTTGGTTATATTCCTTCAATGAGAAGGGTGAAGGACGCTTTTGACTGGGGGGCTGTGAGTGAAGAAGATTATTCCGCAACTCTTCGTGGGCATGAGGCCACTGTAAATGCAACTAAAAGTTCACAGAGAGAGCAATCGTATGCTTATGACAACTTATTCGAAAAACTAGCGAGTGGGCGGTTTGAAGGGGAAGAGAGAGAGAGGATGATTAATGAGTTACGAGAAATGGTAATAGGCGACTGACCTAAATAGCTTCAAATTCCACCTATTGAATACTACTATCTATTTTTCATATAATAACTTATTCTGCTTTAGTTGCCCAGAAAACCACGAGATGCCACATATGCTTCCTCCCTCTGCTGACTCTTTGTTGCATCCACAGCAGCCTGGTGTCCGCGAAGAGCCGCTTCATACTCTTCTTTGCTCACTAATCCCCTTCGAAAGTTTCCCGTCACCACTTCCAATGCAACATCATGTCCAAGCTTTGCGGCGATGATGAAATGCTTCATTGCTCGATCACCCCTTTCACTTCTCGCCTCATGCACTCCAAGGTTATATCTTGCAGAGGGATGTCCACCGATGGCTGCCTCTTCCCAAAGGTAGACTGCCTTTTTCATGTCCTTCTCAACTTCTTGTCCCTCATGATACGAACCTGCTAGTTCATAATGTGCATCGATATCCCCCAATCCAGCTGCCTTTGTCCAATATTGAATTGCTCCATTGAGGTCCCCTTCACGGTAGCATTTCTTCCCCATTTCACGAATTGCGTCATGACCGAGTGCTACCGGGTCATTCGCTTTAATTCTATCCATCCANTAGCTAGTAGAATAACTCTCATAATCCGTCTTTTACGCTCTGATTGCATTGACAGGTTGAGCCCATTACGTTACGGAGGCAAGAGGACTACTGGTTTGATCCACGTCCATCTTTGCCTCCTCCTTTGCCCCTTCGGGGCCTAGTTTATTTTCGATCTGCAATCAGTACTCTTTCCAACATGGCTTCTCCGCCATCCAGCTCCAAAATTCCCTTCTCCGTCCGGGATCTTAAATCCGACGTTGCCGATGCTTCCACTCACAATGGTGGTGGTGTCCTAGTAGTCTACAAGCCTGACAACACCGCCCCTCGTCAACTTCTTTGGATAGATGCCGCTACGGACTCCGATACGGTGGCCGACTGGGCCGCAGCTAATGGTTACCCATTTTATGACTTCATCCCTTACTCATCTCATATCCAATGGGGGGCTGACTATCCAGCACACAAGCTAGTTTGGACCCTTCCAGGCATTGATCTGGCGGATTCTCCGCTTCATTCTTCGCCTACTGCCCCATCTCCGGCGCCAGTTCATGTTAATCCAACAACAGTTCCTCTCCAGACACCGCGGCGTCCTTCTACGGCTCCAGGTCCATCGCCACAAGCAACTTCCACGTCAGCATCGACCGTCGATCCTCAACTTCTTCAAACTCTTCTTGCTGCCTTCACTGCAACCCTACAGTCGAATCCCAAGAAACCAACAACTGCTATTCCAGTGTGGGATGGTCAGGCATCTACCGCTGCATCCTTCCTTCAGATGATAGAGAATTACAAAACGGATCCATTCTACAACGGCGTCACCGATTGGACGCAAGAACTTCCAGCCTACGCTGCCGAGAGCTCTCATTTGGCTACCGTTCTATATCCTACCATTAATAGCAAGCATCGTGGTAACTTCACCAACAACAAGAAGTACATTTCTGCCCATGGTCATGGACAGAATGGCATCCTGATGCTTCATGACTACATCAATCTCCTTCGCCCTACCAACTCAATGAATCAAATGCAAACAGTTATTGAATTGAGTACTTTGGAGATGGGTCCTAGCGAAAATGGTTCTGATTATGCCGCTCGTGCTCGTGGTCTTGAGGCACAAGCTTCCGGTCTCTCCATCAGCAGCCTTGTTTATCTCTTTGCTCTGAAAGGTCTTCCTCCGGACCAATATGAAGGCATTTTCCAGCGTTATTACCAAAATGACCCTGCCGTTGTTAAGGGCACCGTTCAAACTCTTTCGGACCTCATCACGGCTGAAGATCAACTCCGTTCCATCGCTGCTTCCGGTTCCAGTCCCCCAGCCGCCAACCGTGCGTCTGATTCCTCCACCCGCCGTCGCAATCAGCCCAAAGATGACACCGAGTCACCACCTCCGCAGCAGCCGCCTCCTCCGGCTTATCCTCCTGACAAGCCTCCCCATCACAGTCTCGTCAATCAACTCTTCAAAGATAAGAAGAAGTGCCCGATTTGTCATCATCCTATTACAAGGCACGAGGAGTTTGGTGGTTGTCCAACAGCAGCACAACATGGGAAGGTCCTCATTGATGATAAAGAGGCAGCCGACAAGATTGTTGCCAAGTTCAATGCCTTCGTCGAAGAACGTAGAGGGAAACGGTCCAAGAAATCCTCTACTCCTAATGCTTCTGGTCGCCGTGCTGTATCTTCTGAACGTGCCACCCACCACAACTCTTCCGGTGGTGCGACACCTCCAACTGCTGCCGCTGCTGCTGCAGTTCCGCCTCCTGCTTCTTCCAGTCCGTCGTGCCCATCGTCGTCCAACTTCTATGTGGATTTGGAGGAGGTACCATCAGATACAGATGATGAGGCGGAGTTTCTGTCAAGCCATGATGTGGAGAATTGGCACACAGTCGGTGAAGATAGTCGCTCTAAATCTAAATCTTCTACTTCTGGTTATTCTGATGTTTCCTCCTCCCTTCTTAATCCCAGTGCCAAACAGGCATCATCCGTGCGGTCCTACTCCTCCGCTGTCCTCTTTGGAACTCCATCCGCCCGCACCGGTTCATCCTACAACTCCTCCTTCCAATCGACTGTAGTCTCTGCCTTCCAATCTTTTCTCAAGACTACACCAACTCAAGTTCAGCACCTCCAAGTGGACGATGATCTGGCCTGTGCTGACTCCGGCGCTACAGATTTCATGTTCCCAGATCGCAAAGCCTTCCTCTCCTACCATCCGTGCTCACCAGGTCGTGTCTGTGACCTAGCTGGTGATCAGTCGGTCCCTATCGTGGGTGTCGGCTCTGCTGTTATTCGCCTCAATGGTAAAGTTATTCTTGTCCGAAATGCTCTCCACATTCCTGCCCTCCGCAATCCATTATATTCACTCCGCCGTCACCGTAAAATGCCTGGATGTGGCGTGTTTTCATTTTGTGGTGAGGGCTCCTTCCTAGTCTTCCCAGACTTCATTCTCTCCGTCGATGACTCCGTTGATAATCTAGTGAGCTATGAACCTCTCGGCTCTAGCTACAAAGGTCAATATGACTACGTCGAACCGCGCCGCCTGTTGTCGGCGCGTCCTGCTTCATCTCCTTCCGCTGATAATTCAGCTGCTTCCTCCCCTCCAGATGTTATTCCTCCAGATGATGTTTCTACCGCATCATGTTCCACAGAGACTACTTCTTCCAATGTCTCTCTCGGCTCATCTCCTGCCGATTCTTCTTCCACTTCCGCTGACTCTTCCATAGATGATGAGCCTCCATCACCATCTGATCCTCCTACTGTCCCTTCCGATGATGACAGTCCTCAACAAGCTTCCTTACCACTTCCTCCTTCCATCTTCAAGTCTCTCCATCACGACCCTTCCAACTTGCCTTCCATTCCTCCTTCTTCGGTAGCAGCTCCGTGTGAACATCGCACTGAATTTGATCCTCTTAAGCTCCATCGTATCTTTGGCTGTAAGCAGTACCGTCATCAACAACATATCACAGCTGCATCATCTAATGCTTCTCTCCTATCCACTGGCCCCCGTCCAACGACTATCGGGGATTATACCACTATTCCTCGTCCTCCAAAAGGGAAACCTCTTCGTAAACGCCGAAAGTATCTTGACAAATGTCACATGGATATCGTCTTTGGTGATAGTGTAGGTCTTCATGGTTTCCGATATGCCCTCCTTATTGTTGATGTGGCAACCCGTTATTGCTGGATTTATGGTCTAACTTCGCTTACCGGCACTGCCATAGTAGATGCTCTCATTAAATTCCAGGTAGAAGCAGGCAGCCTTCCACGCCGCTTCCATACCGACTTCGATAAAAAGTTAATTGGTGGCAAGGCTCTCCGTTACATCTTGTCCAACAAAAGCAACATCATTGCCGCTCCAGCAGGTCGCCAGTCTTCTAATGGTCTTGTCGAGCGCACTTGGCGTACCATCATAGAGATGGGCCGTGCTTACATGTCTGAAAAACAAATGTCACGTGATTATTGGTTCTTCGCTATTCGTCAAGCAGTGTTAATGCTCAATCAAACTCCAGGTCGTCTTGGCCGCAAAATCACAACTCCCTATGAATTGGTACATGGAGTCAAACCTGACTCCCGTACGTGGTTTGAATTGTTTTCCATCGGCTTCTTCGCTCATGATACAGACTTAGCCACAAATGAAGCTCGCACCACTTCCCAAGCCCAAACCATCGCGGGGATAGCCGTCGGTCGCGACGCTTCTACCAACACCATTACTTTCTACAATCCTATTACCAGAAAATACTATCGTCCGCCTTCCTTCAAGCTGGATGAAAGTCTTCTTCCAATCACCATGTTCCCAAAACATATTCATTATGATGGTGGTCTTACATGTGGACGACTACGCCATAATACTGACCCCACTCCAGAACCTTTTCCTCCCGGTACGCGCGTTACCATCACCCGCGATGGCGTGCCCTCCAAAGGAACTATCCAAAATGTTCCTCTCTTCAATACTTCCATCGTTTCATCTTCTTCCTCAGATGACTCCTCCACTTCCGAGTCCTCCTCTCCATCGACATCCTACGTTGTCCATCTCGATGATGGCACCTCCGCCGAGGTCACATATGAAGATCTCATTTCTTCCATGCCAGAACATTCATCTACTCCAGCTGTAGACCCGCCTACAACCGCTTTTGATGGTCTTCCTTCATTTCTACAGCAAGATTCCAAAATTACCATCGATCATAATGGTGCCTTTCATCGTGGTTACCTTCATTATTCTCCTCAAGGGGGGTTTGCCTTCGTTCATCGCAAAACCTCCCGGTCCAAGCGCATCGAGTGGACCGTTCCTCTTCCAGATCTACGTCAAAATTGGCCCACTCTTCTTGGCGATGACACCATCATTCCAGGTCACGGTCAGATTAGCTCCTTCCTCCAACCCAATTCTTCCAATAATGCTCCATCCGCTAATTTTGTCTCCGCAAAGAATCTTCTTTCACCGTGTCCACCAAGTCTTAAGCAAGCGTTGCATCCCAACAATCCTGATCGCGAAGTCTGGCTCAAATCTTACCAAGAAGAGGCGCAAGGCTTACTAGAACATGATGTGTATGAACGCATCTCAAAGAAGGACTACCTTGCCCTTCGCCGCTCCGGCGCCATACCCAAAGCAATCCCATCCATGTGTGTACTAGTTGTCAAGCCGGATAAAGAAGGGAGGCCTCACCGCGCCAAATCCCGTATTGTGGTCCTCGGGAATCATGAAGACCGTCTCTACAGCAAGTCTGATCGTTATGCTCCTGTCCTCAAGTACTCTTCCCTTCGACTTCTGACATCGAAAGCAGTTGGTGAGAAACGAGTCCTCCAACAAGGTGACTGTAAGAATGCCTTCTGTCAAGCTACTCTTCCCGATGATGAGGCCGCCGTTGTGCGTCCGCCACAGGGTGATCCAGATTATGAAAAAGAAGTCTATTGGCGTCTCCGTAAAACTTTGTATGGATTGAGGCGCTCCCCCAGACACTGGTTTAATCGGTTTGCTTCTATCCTTAAGGACATGGGCCTCGTTCAATCTCCACATGATCCGTGTCTTTTCTCCGGTATTGTCGACCCAACTACGTCCAAATTCGACACTTCCACAAATGAAGATGGCACAATCTCTGTCTCCATTCCACATCCTACAGATCCTTCCGCAGCTCCGACTTCAATTACCCTTCCAGCGCAGCGCCAAATGATTCATATTGGGGTATATGTCGATGACTTTGTCTTCTACTCTACAAATGATGCCGAGGAAGAACTCTTCCGGCAAGTCCTTCAGTCTCGAGTCACCGTCGACTTCATGGGTGATGTCGACTACTTCCTAGGCTCTGCTTTCTTATGGCAACGCCACTCCAATGGACATGTCTCTGTTCATCTCTCCCAATCAGCCTTCACAGAACACACTGCTCATCGCTTCGGTCTCGATCGCTTCAAACGTGTTCCCAATATGACTCCTTACCGCTCCGGCCTACCCATCGATTCTCTTCCTCCACCAGCTCCAAATGATCCGGATCTCAAACGGCGTACAAAAGTCTACCAAGGTATTGTCGGCTCCATCAATTGGCTGGCCCAGTGTACTCGTCCCGATGTTTCGCCTGCCCTCACCTTCCTTGCTTCCTACAGCAACGCTCCAAGCGCACGACACTATCAAGCGGCTGTCCATGTCCTCAAATATCTCTACAGCACGAGTGATTACGGCATCTCCTATCACTCAGATGCATGCAACACCATCCAAGCTTTCAATCACTTTCCTCATCATCACGACAAAGAGGCATACACGGATGCCACTCCACCGTCTCCTTCCGAAGTTATGCAACTTACATCATTTGCCGACGCATGCTGGGGTGCTCAATTTGGTAATGCACTCCCACCGGGTACACCTATTGAGCTCTTTAAATTCCGTTCGTTATCTGGTTATGTTATCTGTCGTTCAGGGGGGCCTGTCGCCTGGCGCGCTCTCCGTCAAGAACAAACTGCGCAAAGCTCTTGTGAAGCTGAAATTTATGCCACCAATGAATGTGTCAAGGACACAATTGCGCTGAAGCTCATTGCTGAAGATCTCCATATGTCCGATGGTTCGCAGTGCACCCAAGTATACAATGATAACGAAGCGTGCGTCGCATGGTCCGCCTCAGTCACTAACAAAGGTACCAAGCATTTGAACCTCCGAGAAAATCGCGTCCGCGAAGCTCATCTATTCCAAGAAGTCAATGTTCGTCACATTCCTGGCCAAATCAATCCAAGTGATCTCTTTACTAAGGAGATCAAAGATGCCTCCCATTTTCGTCGCCTTCGCGACTGCCAGATGGTATCTAGGGCCAACTTTCTCAAGTATGGACACACAGTTCCAGCTCACATTTCCACTGAATCACTACCATATTATTCTCTGTCAGCATCTGTCCCAGCTCACGATGCTTTCCCTTAAATTCCCTTCTGCTTCCTGCAAAGACAGTCTCCGACTCTCTTCACATCAGTCTCCTCGACAGGGGGGTGTTGGTGTGAGTCGAGTCAACTGACGTAGTTGAAGCTGATCTTTTCCAATCTTTCGGTAAACTCCTCTCTGCGAGTTTCTAGCTAGTAGAATAACTCTCATAATCCGTCTTTTACGCTCTGATTGCATTGACAGTACTGGCTTAAGTTAGCAAGTTTTGCTAGCGCCGTACCAGTCAAAATGACAGAGTACTGGTTCCACAAATTTGGCCAACTAACAAATTACTAGCTTTGGGGGTGTTCAGTACTCTACAAAATGTGATTTTTGTCACATTTCAATCGTAACTATGAAGTATGCATGGCTTCCAGTTGGAAAAAATCATTGCATGTTCTCCAATCAAGTGTGAAATGGACACTGCATTCTGTCCTTTTTTGACATGATTGATTATGATCCTGTTGTTTATAATACTCTTCCGCTGCATCCAAGCGTATGCTTCATCACTCTGCTGACTTTTCGTTGCATCCACAACATGCAGCCTGTGTCCACGGAGAGCTGCTTTGTAAGAATTCTTCTTTGCTTACTTTTCCCCTTTCAAATAACTTCTTTACTGTTTCCATCCAACGCACCATTGTTCTATCCTGTATATCATTATTTAATAGAGTCCTTCCCGTCTAGCCTTTTCTGCTTCCTCCCTCTGCTCACTCTCAAAATCAACAAATATTTATCTCTGCCCCATGGTATTTCTGACTAGTTCTGATTCCCTGGGTCTTGGCTATCATACAGCTCGGCCATATCTCTTTGCTCACTTTTTGTTGCATCTACGGCGGCCTGGTGTCCGCGGAGAGCCGTTTCGTAATCTTCTTTCCTGAAGAATCCCATCATGAATCCCTCCTTCACTCGTTCCAATGCATCATCATATCCGAGATTGGCGGCAATGATGAAATGCTTCTTTGTTCTCTCGACCCTCATATTTATTTTCTCATTCACTGCAAGATTGTACCTCGCTTTGGGGTGACCACCAATCGCAGCCTCTTCCATGTGGTGCATGTACTTTTTCATGTCCTTCTCAACACCCTCCCCATCACGATACATCAGTGATAGATTGTAATGCGCCATCATATTCCCAAATTTAGCTGCCTTCGTATAATATTCAAATGCTCCCTCAAAGTCCCCTTTTTCGCGGCGCTTGAAGCCCACTTCATAAAGTGCAATAGGATCATTAGCCTCCAATCTCTTCTTCCTATATGGTTCCCTTTCTTCATCCGTTTTTGGCTCCGGCTCTCGACAGAATACGCATCTGTGTTCCAGTCCTCCTTCCTCTATACGTAAATCATTGGCATGAACACATCCCATGCAGATCACTTTGTAGCAACATCGCGTCATCATCGATTTTGTTTCATCGAGCGGCAGCGGCAAACAGCAGATCGGACATTCTCCAAGGTGACTCTCATCGGGCTGCGTAAACAATCTATCATCCTTTATTTCAGCTGCTCTTTTTTTGCACGCCCGTTTGTGCTGCGACCGATGATCCTTCTGGCATTCAACGCTACAATATTTCACAAGTTTACATGCGTTGCATTTTCTTAATTTGATGTCGTCGACTTCCGCTTTGCCGCATGAGGCACAACACATCATCGTGTCACTGTCGACTGCCTCTTCATCGATTTTTTCGCTCATATTTTTTTTGCATTTAATAGTATGAAATCCTTTGTGCCGATATTTAATTGTTAGGTGGTATTAGCCGCTTGTATGGTACCAAAGCAACAACAAACAACAAACAATTGTTGTGCGACTTTTGAGTTTTGGGGAGTTTTGGTGCTTTTTGTGCTCTCGTCAGCTTCCACGTGGAGAGCGAGCCAGAGGTCTGGCCCGCAAAGAAAGGGACCTACGCAGATTGAGAGGATAGGTAGAGAGTTTAGTTGATACTGTCCTTTGACATTTGTGTAGACAGAGTGATTAATCCTCCTGATTCTGTTGTTTATCATGCTCTTCCGCTGCATCCCTCTGCTGACTTTTCGTTGCATCGACAGCGGCCTGATATCCACGGAGAGCCGCTTCATAATCTTCTTTGCTCGCTAATCCCTCTGTAAAATCCTCCTTTATCGCTTCCAATGCCAAATCAAGTCCTTGTTTGGCAGCAATAGTCCAATGCGTCACTGCTCTGTCGAACCTCCCACTTTCATGCTCATAACATCCAAGCACGTGCCTTGCGTTGGGATGACCACCGATAGAAGCCTCTTCCATATGGTAGACTGCCTTCTTCGTGTCTTTCTCAACACCTTTCCCCTCATAATACAAACATGATAGTTCAAAATGCGACCCAATATCCCCCAACGCAGCTGCCTTTGTGTAATATTCAAATGCTTCTCCATAGTTCCCTTCATTGTAGCGCGTCTTACCCATCTCATTCATTGCTACTGGGTCATTCGCCTTCACTCTTTTCATATAATTCTGATTGACTTCTTCGTCCGTTTTTGGCACAGGCTCTCGACAGTATGGGCATCTTTGCTCCAGCCCTTGTTCTTCTTCACGTAAATCATTGGCATAATCACATCCGTCACAGATCCGTTTGCAGCAGCATGTGTTCACTGTCGATTTCTTCAAATCAATTGGCAGCGGTAGACAGCAGATTGGACACTCTCCAAGGTGGCTCTCATCGGGCTGTTGAAATAATTTATCATCACGTATTTCAACCACCCGCTTCGTGCATGCCCTTTCGTGCTGCTGCCTATGATTCTTCTGACATTCAACGCTGCAATATTTCACGAGATTACAAGCCGTGCACAACTTCAACGTTATGTCATCAGCAGCTGCTTTGCCGCAAGATGCACAACACATCATCGTTGTATCGGCTGCTTCCGCCTCGTCATCATGCATTTTTGCGCTCATTTGCAATCAGTATAGTTGAAATCGCCGATGCGTGGCTGCCACAGCAGTCGATTATTGACGCCAAAGCTTATTATTTGTCACAAGATGCTGTTTTAGATTTAGGAGGTACATACCATATCATAGATAGGAGGCTGTTTTGTGGTTCTGTGCTTCCACGTGGAGCGAGGAGGAAGCTAACACTCTAGAGAGTAATCACTCTAATCCTCGCCTTCATATTCTTATTCCTTCCGCAATCCATCAAGTGAAGGTGGGTCCCTTTGCGTCAATTAAACCATGAGCAGCGTAGAGGCCGATGAGGTGTGTGCCTCCTGCGGTATTACGGGAGGGGATGACATAACATTGAAGATATGCACCGCCTGCAAACTCGTTCGATACTGCAGCGTTGACTGCCAGAAGAATCATCGGCCACAGCACAAAAAAGCGTGCAAGAAGAGGGCAGCTGAAATCAGAGATGATAGATTATTCACACAGCCCGATGAGAGCCATCTTGGTGAATGTCCGATCTGCTGTTTGCCGAACTCACTTGATGTGGAAAAATGGACGTTAAACTCATGCTGCTGCAAAACCATCTGTGCCGGCTGTTCTCATGCCAATATTTTACGTGAAGAGGAGCTATCTCAGTACCCCAAATGCCCATACTGTCGAGAGCCATTGCCAAACACGAAAGAAGGGATAGATCAGAATTTGATGAAAAGAGTGAAGGCAAACGATCCGGCTGCACTGCGTGCAAAGGGCGTAGATTGCAACAGTGGAGGTGACAAAGAGGGAGCGTTTGAATATTTTTCCAAGGCAGCCCAATTGGGGGATATAGAAGCGCATTACAATCTATCATTAATGTATAAAATGGAGGAAGTTGTCGAGAAGGATGAAAAAAAGGAAGTATATCATTTGGAAGAGGCAGCCATTGGTGGACATCCCTGGGCAAGGTACATGCTTGGAGTACATGAGGGGAGGAATGGAAGCGAGAATAGAGCATACAGACATTTAATCATCGCTGCAAAACTCGGACTAGATAATGCATTGGAAGAGGTAAAGAAGGGTTTTCGAAGGGGATATGTGAGCAAAGATGATTACGCGGCGGCTCTCCGTGGACATCAGGCTGCTGTGGATGCAACTAAAAGTCAGCAGAGAGAGGCAGCAGAAAAGAGTGGAAGGAGGGGATTTACTATTATTTAGCCATTTTTCCAATAATATTGACTGAAAGTAAAATCTCAAATTCAAGAGGTCGTTTGGTGACTGTTGTCCGGCCAACTTTTCCGTTGGTCCATTCTCCTCCAGACTGCTTAGAGCTCATTTCGACATAGTAGATGTGGTGTTCTTACTGTCTGTGAAGCAACCGCCATGTTCAACATTTTTTGTCTATTCTATATACACAGTGATTGATCATCTTGATTCTCTCTTTATTATACTCTTCCGCTGCATCCCTCTGCTCACTTTTTGTTGCATCTACGGCAGCCTGATGTCCACGGAGGGCCGATTCATAATCTTCTTTGCTCAAAAATCCCCTCTGGAAATTTTCCTTCGCCATTTCCAGTGCCTTATCATGTCCAAGTTTGGCGGCAATGATGAAATGTTTCAGAGTTCTATCCCCCCTTCCATTTCTTCCCTCATGATTTGCAAGCTTGAACCTCGCCCAGGGATGACCACCAATAGCAGCCTCTTCCAAATGGTAGACTTCCTTTTTATTGTCCTTCTCGACACCTTCCCCCTTTTGATACATAAGCGATAAATTGTAATGGGCCGACATATCCCCCAATGCAGCCGCCTTTGTGAAATATTGAAACGCTCCCTCATTATCCCCTTCATCGTAGCGCATACCGCCCACTTGGAGAAGTGCAACAGGATCATTCGCCTTGACTCTCTTCATCAAATTCTTTTTCACTTCTTCCTGATTTTTTGGCACTGGCTCTCGACAGTATGGGCATCTGTGCTCCAGTCCTGCTTCATCCTCTCTCATGTCATTGGCATAGCTGCATCCTATGCAGATATATTTGCTACAACATGCCATCATCGAATGTTTATCTTGATCAATCGGCAGCGGCAAAAAGCAGATCGGACATTCGCCAAGATGACTTCCATCGGGCTGCGTAAATAACTCATCATCCCTTAATGCAGCCGCTCTCTTCTTGCATGCCTTTTTGTGTTTTGGCCGATGATTTTTCTGACAATCTACGCTGCAATATTTCACGAGTTTACAAGCCGTGCACAACTTTAATTTTATTTCATCAACGGCTGCTTTGCCGCAGTTAGCACAACACATCATGTCGGCTGCCTCTTCTTCTGTGCTCATATTTTTTGCGTTCAATAGCCCTTTGTGCCGATATTATTTAGTTGTTATTGGTCGTCCACTTCGTTTTGTTGTTTGTTGTTTGTCTGTTCTGTTTTGCGTGGCTCTCGTCAGCTTCCACGTGGAGGACAGAGGTCTGGCCCGAAATGAAGAACACTGCATACGGGAGAGAGAGCATCATCTATCATCATCTCACTCTACAAGCCTCCTATGATAACATCTCCGGTCGTCTTCACCGCCTGATCACTGCTTTGAGAGATTAATTCTTGCTATATCATCAAACTTACAGCTTTCTGATGCCAGATCAAAGAGGCTCTCCATTTCAGCTTCCAAAAAATGTCAGACGATGATGAATACGATCTACAACAACTATTTATGCGGTCAATGTTTGCAAATGGCGAAGTAGATGATAACGATGAATCCGAAGAAGATGATTATATCTCTGAACACATTTGGAAATGTGGAGATGTCACTGTGATCTATCACCTGGCAATTCTCGCTCCTGGTCATGGCAATTCCGTCTGGAATTCGAGTGAATGTATAGCTGAGCATATGTTGTCATCCTCCGATCGTTCCAGACTCTTTGGTGAGAAACTCGAAGGAAAATTCATATGGCCACCCCAGAGAGCATTCGAATTTGGTGCAGGTGCTGCACTTCCCAGTCTAGTTCTACTGAAGGAAGGTGCAACGAAGGTGATTTGTACTGATAGAAAAATTAATGAACAAACATTTGATGCTTTGCATTTGTCTGTCCAAAAGAATTGTGAACAGTGGGGAATCAGCAAAGAGATGATAAGGATATCTATTGTACCGCACACCTGGGGTGAGGAGATTGAGAAATTGACTCTAGTAGATGGAGGAGGTGAAATTGACCTAGCCATTGCATCAGATTGTATCTACAATCCTACATATCATGAGGTGTTGCTTCAATCAGCAGCAGGTGTTCTATCGAAAGAAAATGGTATCTTTATTGTGGGCTACAGTTTTCATATGAATGTTCCGCCAGAACGAGTTCTCGATTTCTTTGATCTTGCCAGTTCCAAGTTTGGGTTGGAGGTTGTGTCTGAATTGAAACAAGAATATGATGGACAAAGAGGGATAGGTGACAAAGACAAAAATAGAGGAGTTGTATACATCAAAGTTCTTGCTCACAAGGACACAATATACTTTAGGTAGTACAAACTTCATACTTATAAAATATGCTCCAAACGCCAACGTTGCTCAATGCACAACTAACCAAACAGATAAACCTGTACTGCAAGTTCGACGTGCGAAGAAGGAAAAGGAACTAAATTCTGTAGTCACTTATTTATTACCCCCAGTAATGTCAAATGTCGAAAAACGCTTCAGCTTCCACCCTCTGCTGACTCTTTGTTGCATCTACAGCAGCCTGATGCCCACGGAGAGCCGCGGCGTAATCTTCTTTGCTCACTAGTCCTGCTGCGAAACCATGCTTTGCATTATCCAATGATTCATCGTGTCCTAGTTTGGCGGCGATGATAAAATGTTTCATTGCTCGATCATACCTTCCACTGCTCCACTCATTCACTCCAAGATTGAATCTTGAGTAGGGATGACCACCAATAGCTGCCTCTTCCAAGTGATACATTTCCTTTTTCTTATCCTTCTCAACACTTTCCCCCAACTGATACATAGTCGATAGATTGTAATGAGCATTCATGCTTCCCAATCCAGCAGCCTTTGTATAATACTCAACTGCTCCCTCATAGTCCCGTCCCTTGTAGCACTTGCTGCCCATATTGAGAATTGCAACCGGATCATTCGCCTTCACTCTTTTCATATAATTCTGTTTGATTTCTTCGTCCGTTTCTGGCATCAGCTCTCGACAATATACGCATCTCTGCTTCAGCCCCTGTTCCACCTCACGAAGCTTATTGGTATAGTTACATCCGTGACAGATCCGTTTGCAGCAACATGAGTTTATGACTGATTTCGTCATACCAAGCGGCAAAGGCAAACAGCAGATCGGGCACTCTCCAAGGCAGCTCTCATCGGGCTGCGTAAATAAACGATTATCACGAATTTCAGCCATCCGTTTTTTACACGCCTTTTTGTGCTGCGGGCGATGATTCTTTTGACAGTCAACGCTGCAATATTTCACGAGGTTACATGCACACTTCTTGAGTTTTGTGTCATCCAATGCTGCTTTGCCGCAGGAAGCACACACTTCGTCGGCCGCCGCTTCTAATTCACCGCTCATAATAATTATTGCTAACCTTCTTCTGCCCAACGATAATAGTAAACCTGCTACTTAGTGACGGGGCGGACAAGAAGCAAGCAATCAACGCAGAATTATAGACAAAAACTGAGCAAAACATCCAGTGCAGTTGTTTTGTCCCATCACCGCTTTCCCCTATTATTTGGCGCCCCTGCCATCAACTGAGAAACATTCCATGGCGGCGATAGTAGGTTCCGGCAACAATAGTAATGAGCAGCAGCGTAGAGCAGCAGGCAGATGAGGTGTGTGCCTCCTGTGGTATTACGGGTGGGGACAACATCAAACTCAAGATATGCACGGCCTGCAAACTAGTGAAATATTGCAGCGTTGACTGCCAGAAAAATCATAGGAAGCAGCATAAAAAAGCATGCAAAAAACGAATGGCTGAAATACGTGATGATAAGTTGTTCACTCAACCTGATGGCAGCCACTATGGAGAATGTCCAATCTGCTGTTTGCCGCTGCCATTTGATCAAACGAAATGGACGATGAACTCGTGCTGCTGCAAAATGATCTGCAAAGGATGCGATTTTGCCAATAAGCGACGTGAAATAGAGCAGGGTTTGGAGCAGAGATGTCCATACTGCCGAGAGCCGTTGCCAAAATCGAAGGAAGAAGCCGATCAGAATTACATGAAGAGAGCTAAGGCGAACGATCCCGTTGCACTGCTCCAAATGGGGATGACATGCGACGGTGAAGGGGATCATGAGGGAGCATTTGAATATTATACAAAGGCAGCCCAATTGGGGGATATAGAAGCGCATTACAATCTATCAATTTTGTATCAGGTGGGGGAAGGTGTTGAGAAGGATCGGAAAAAGGAAACCTACCATTTGGAAGAGGCAGCCATTGGTGGTCATCCTAAAGCAAGGACCAATCTTGGATCATACGAGTGGAACAGTGGAAGATACGAGAGAGCAAGGAAACATTTTATCATTGCTGCCAAACTCGGGCTTGACATGGCATTGGAAATGGTGA
>JALLBI010000089.1:0-20248 GCA_036940125.1 Mediolabrus comicus
AATGAATGACGTGTCTGATGCAGTGCCCAGTGTATAGACAGGATCATGTTGTAGATGTTAAACAAATATCTTTTCATCCAATCGGTTCTGGCGATAGAAGTCTTATCCTAGCCCCATGAATTTTTAGTTTATGCATAAGATCCTACCCAAAACATACAAAAACAAGTTAAGACCCCTACGAGTAAGATCACGACCCATGAAGAGATGATACGCTAAGTCGATCAGTCTCTGTGTAAACTATAAAATTCCGAGATGCTCTTCGCTTTGAATTTGTGCATGCCCTTGCCCATGGAGCTTGCCAACCATACGGCGCATTTAACGTTGGTAATCAGTCCAATGCCAAAGTCAACAGCAGCACGTCTGATCAGGTAGCCGGATGTAATCTCATCCTTGCGTGTTGTGCCCTCACTAACATTGATGACCAATTCCACACCACCTTCCTTGATTGCGTCAAGAGCGGAACCGGGGCCATTGTCATTTTTGTCAGCAGGTTTGGAGACCGCGGTGATATCTAACCCGAAGTTCTCTTTGTAGAACTTAGCAGTTCCTGAGGTTCCCAGCAACTTGAATCCCATCTTACTCAAAATAATGGCAGATTCAGCAAACTCACGACGGAAGGGATCGCTTGCGATTGAGAGGAGAACTGGTGCGCCAGACTGTGGTAACTTGAAACCTGTTGCAAGTAGTGCCTGCAGGAATGCCTCGTGTGCATCGTCTCCAAAGCAAGCAACCTCACCAGTGGAAGCCATCTCTACACCAAGTGTTGGATCAGCTCCACGAAGACGAGTGAATGAGAACATTGGTGCCTTCACACAAACATAGTCGATATCGAGCAATGAGATGTTGTACGGTTTTACATTCAAACCACACATAGCCCTTGTAGCCAAGGAAATGAAGTTGGCATGCAGAGTTTTGCTCACAAAGGGGAACGTACGACTTGCTCTCAAGTTACACTCAATCACCATGACATCATTGCCGATAGCCATGAATTGAATATTGAATGGTCCAGTGATATTGAGTCCCTTCGCAATAGCAGCAGCGTACTTCTTGATTTGACGAATAGTTCCAACGTACAACTTCTGAGCAGGCAAAATGACAGTAGCATCACCACTGTGTACTCCTGCATTCTCCAAATGCTCTCCGATGGCGTAGTTCAATATTTTTCCACCATTGGCAACTCCATCGAACTCAATTTCTTTGGCTCCGAGAATGAACTTTGTAACAACGACCGGCTTGTCATCGGCGACATCAGCCGCAAGTCCAAGGAAGTTTCTAAGTTCTGATTCGTCACTAGCTACACGCATTGCTGCGCCAGAAAGAACGAAACTAGGACGGACAAGAACTGGGAAACCAACCTTATTGGAGAATTCAACAGCCTCATCTTTGGATTTCAACACTGACCATTCGGGTTGCTTCAAGCCCATGTCATCCAACATATCAGAAAATTGCCGACGATCCTCAGCGCGCTCAATATCACGAGCTGATGTTCCCATAATGTGTGCTCCGCTTTCCGCAAGCGGTCCAGCAAGGTTGTTTGGGATCTGTCCACCAACAGAAACAACTACTCCCGCAGCACCCTCGCGTTCATAGATGTCAAGAACACGCTCCAAGCTCATCTCCTCGAAATACAGCCTATCACTTTCATCATAGTCGGTACTGACAGTTTCAGGGTTGTAGTTCACGATGATACTCTTGAATCCATCCTTTCGTAGCTGTCGGACAGCTGAGACAGCGCACCAATCAAACTCAACACTGGAACCAATGCAGTATGCTCCACATCCAAGAACAACGACACCACGATCTTTGCTTTCCTGTAAAGCATCGTGACGTTTCTCAGATATTGAGACAGTGCGTACGCGATTTCGGAACTCTTTCGAAGGTGTCATGATAGAGTTTCTGTCAACAACAGGTGAAAATGAGGATGTGACATCATCATGGTCACCCGAATAGGTCATGTAGAGGTAGTTGGTGTTTGCAGGGAACTCGGCTGCCAGTGTATCGATTTGCTTAACGCATGGTACAACTCCAAGAGACTTTCGAAGAGCTCTCACCTGGGCCGATCCTTGTTGAAGAGGGAGAAGGTTCGAGTATTGGGCAATCTTATAGAAACGAGGCAGGGAATATTAGTGACGATGTGAGTAAAGCGATAGAACAATCCCATAAGACAAAACGTACCTGCTTATCACTGAAACCAGCAATCTTGAGGGATCTCATTCTATCAGCTCCATTGTTGGCGAAACTCTTGTCGAGATTGCCTGACTTTACCAATGCATTTCGCATAGAAGCGATGTTCTGAAGCTTGCTCAAGAACCACTTATCAATTTTGGTCAGATCATGCACCTTATCTACACCCCACCCCTCTTCCAATGCCCGTTGGACGGCGAAGAGACGAGTGTCGGTAGGTGTTCGAAGCTGCTCATCCAAAGGAATTTCATCACTTGTGAGTCCCGAACCAGTTCCTTCAAGTCCGTCAAGAGCAGGGTTGACCATACGACAAGCTTTCTGCATAACTTCTTCAAATGTTCGGCCAATAGCCATGACCTCTCCAACACTNGTAGGTGTTCGAAGCTGCTCATCCAAAGGAATTTCATCACTTGTGAGTCCCGAACCAGTTCCTTCAAGTCCGTCAAGAGCAGGGTTGACCATACGACAAGCTTTCTGCATAACTTCTTCAAATGTTCGGCCAATAGCCATGACCTCTCCAACACTAAGCATGGAAGATCCAAGCTTGTTGCTAACACGGTTGAATTTCTTAAGATCCCATCGAGGCATTTTGAGGACACAGTAATCCAAACTAGGCTCGAAGCAAGCAGTGGTGGTTTTGGTGACAGAGTTTTTGATAGATACCAAGTCCTTTCCGAGAGATAATTTGGTGGCAACGTAAGCTAGAGGGTAACCGGTAGCCTTTGACGCAAGCGCAGACGAACGTGACAGACGGGCATTCACTTCAATAATACAGTACTTCTCACTCTTGGGGTTGAGAGCATATTGAATATTACATTCACCAACGATACCCAAGTGACGAACAACCTTGAGGGCAGTCTTACGAAGCATGAAGTACTCTCGGTTGGTCAAAGTTTGTGACGGGGCAACAACGATGGAATCTCCAGTGTGGACACCAAGAGGATCAAAGTTCTCCATCTGTCAAACGAGAGAAGACATCATGGGTGTCAAGATGAGTCATCATTGCAAAAACGATGTGAATGAGACGACAATACACAGCACACCACAGCAAACTTACATTACAGACAGTGATA
Organism: Mediolabrus comicus; assembly: GCA_036940125.1. NCBI lineage: Eukaryota > Bacillariophyta > Thalassiosirophyceae > Thalassiosirales > Thalassiosiraceae > Mediolabrus > Mediolabrus comicus. The sequence goes on from JALLBI010000089.1 coordinate 3,258, forward strand.
CAGTTGTCACTGCAGTCCCTCACAACTTCATACTCCAATTCCTTCCATCCTCTCAAATCCTGATCAATCAAAATTTGATTACTCGTAGCGAACGCCTTCGCAGCCAATTCTTTCAACTCATCATCATCGGCAGCAAATCCAGATCCTAAACCTCCAAGTGCGAATGCAGCACGGACCAAGATGGGATATCCAATCTTATTGGCAGCCTCCAACGCCTCATTGATGTTGGTTGCACTGTAGGACAGGGCAATACTTTCTCCAATCTCTGCCAACTTTTGAGAGAAGATTTCACGATCTTCGGTGGCCTCAATAGCAGGTATTTGAGTACCCAAAACTTCCACTCCAGCCTTTTGGAGTTCACCCGAATTCCACAATTCGACACCAACGTTGAGAGCAGTCTGACCACCCATTGAAACGATGATACCATCAGGTTTCTCCTTATGAATAATATCCATGACCACATGTGGACGAATGGGGAGGAAGTAAACCTTATCTGCCGCGGGAGTTGACTCACTCTTCTCACTCGATGTCTGTACGGTGGCAATGTTGGGGTTGATGAGGATAACTTCAATACCCTCTTCCTTAAGAGCCTTAATACATTGACTTCCAGAGTAATCGAATTCACCAGCCTGTCCAATACTTAACCCCCCACTTCCCACGAGCAACACCTTCTTATAATTCTTCTTCTGATAAACCAATCCATCCTGAAGAACGAGTGGTTGGGTAATCTTTCGTACATGTCCCACGAACTTATCAAATAGGAATGCCGTATCCAATGGTCCACCACTAGCCTCGGGGTGGAACTGCACACTAAAGAATGGCTTGTTGATGTGAACAATCCCCTCATTCGTCAAATCATTCGCATTCATGAAGAGCTGCTTCCATTCACTGGGGAGACTTTTGGAGTCGACAGCGAATCCGTGGTTTTGGGGTGTAATGTAGCACCGTCCTGTGCGCAAATCAATACACGGCTGGTTCATACCACGGTTCCCGTATTTAAGTTTGTATGTCTTGGCTCCCGCGGCAAGAGAGAGGAGCTGATTACCCAAACAAATTCCAAAGATTGGACGAGGTGGTTCGAGATTCAATGCATATTGGATACTTTTGATTGTTTGGGGGCACATGGTTGGATCTCCTGGTCCATTGGAGAGGAAGAGTCCATCCCATTGAATATTGGCCGGGTTGGCTTCCAAATCGTAGTCGAATGGGACGACGGTAAGTTTGACTTTGTGTGTGTCAACGAAGTAGCGGATGATGTTGAATTTCATCCCACAATCGTAGGCAATGACAGATGTAGTGTTTTGTTCACCGTAGACCTTAACTTCTTTTGTGGAGACTTCAGCGACGAGATTACGTTTGTTGGGATCAGAGAACATATCTGATGCTTGGGGGAGTGAGGCGGGTGGGTTCTATAATAATATATGATTGATGGTCAAAGTTGTCGTAGTGGTGTTATGATTGGCAGCAGTTCGAAGCACATGCAATTGTCAATGAAACATGACACCAAAAGCAGTGGACAAAGATTGTAAAGAGGAATAAATAATGAGACAACTCACCACGACAAGATTTCCTAAAAGAGCACCAACCTCCCTAATCTTCTTCGTCAATGCCCTCGTATCAACACCATAAATCCCGGGAATATTATTATCCTTCAACCACTTGGCCAAACTCTTATGTGCCGCCCAATGACTATGTTCCCATGAGTAACTTGACACAACCAATCCGGCAATATGGATCTGATTACTCTCAAAGTATTCCGGTAATCCATATGCATCCTTAATCGCCTCATCGGGTACACCGTAGTTACCAATGAGAGGGAAGGTTAACACGAGGATTTGACCACGGTAGGATGGGTCAGTAAGTGCCTCTGGATATCCTACCATGCCCGTGTTGAAGACAACCTCACCCTTGGCGGAAACGTCGGCACCGAAGGATCGACCGGTGATTGGTTCAGACCCATCGGCTAGGTACAGATGGGCGATGTCTCCCTGTTCGTGTGTATAGTGTGTTGGTGTATGTGATGTGTNACCCATCGGCTAGGTACAGATGGGCGATGTCTCCCTGTTCGTGTGTATAGTGTGTTGGTGTATGTGATGTGTGTACATTAAAAGATGTGTCACAGATTGAGAATCGCAGCCAATAATAAATGCAGGAGATATGATGTATATTATGAGATGACATGAGTTGTATTAGAAACGTTCACGAGACTCATATGTCATGTCATTACTTTCATCGGCAGTCGGTGCATCACATGTTTGATGACATGACATCTATTTTTGTTCCAAAGATCATCCGACAAAATAATAACCACTATCTTCGTTGACATAAAACTCACCTTGCTCTCCAAGGCATCAAAGTCAACTGCATCGCTACCATTCTGTTGAGGAGCCATCTTTGTTGGGGATGGCGTCGTGCAACGTTGGTTTTAAACTACCTTTGAAAATAATGAATGAAATGATGGTGCTGTGCTTGGTGGATGGCTGTCAAAAATTTGTGGACCTAAGACCATTAACAGGGTATACTATTTTTACATTTTTATTTTGTTAGGAAATGTATACCCTGTTTATTACTACGTAACAATGACGCCAACCGACCTCCAAAGGCCTTCCCAAAATTTTGGCATTTGGTCTGTCTTTCGTAACTAGGTACTTTTAAGTTACGTACTATATTATTTAGGTACCTACCCTCATACCATCGCTCTCCTCGCCCAAAGCGGAAGAGATCGAATGATGGAAGAGCTCATCAATAATACACATAATACAACGATAGAAAAGGGCACAAAGCCAATATGAAGAATAAACCTTAAGAAACATTACGATAACTAACTACTTTGCAGCAATCCAAGTTGTCCTTTTTTCTCTCATTTTCATTTCTCTTTTTAATCCCTATCCATTCCCTTTTACTTCAAATACATCATCTCACTGCCACTAGGGGCAGGTACAACTCCCTTCCTCCAATCTCCACTTCGAATTTCCATTCCACTAACATCTGTTATTCCATCCACGGGAGCATATACCAAATCATCTGCAGTATGCATCATCTTGGGTTCCTGTCTATAATCATTTCCAAACGGTTTAGGAAGTAACCAGTGAAATCCAACTGTAATACCCTTTCGGGGCAATGGCCTGAATTGACCAGAGGCACGTGCTGCCTTGAGACGTTCGGCATTGTGTTCCCTACACTTGTTAGCAAAGGATGAGATTTGATCAGATGTAGATGCCCATTTCACTGCATCGTGTTTGGGTGGACGGAGCTTTTTCACGGCGGCTGTGAATTCAGCCACGGATGTCTGTGCAGCCTCATCCATTTGTGTAGCAAGATTGGGTGTGATACGCAATTTATTCAAACGACCACGGAAGGCATCGAAGGAGATCGATTTAAGTGCCGACACCTGGATGTCGTAGACATCACTCAACTCTGAATAGAGATTGATGCGCAAATCGTTACGGATGCGTTTGGCCACTGGACTCTTTTTGAAGCTGGCGGCAGCCGCATCAAAATCATCCAGTGCACGATGGATAGCAGCATGTGCCAGTGCTCCATACTCGGAAACCAATTTTGTTCCATCTGGACCAGCAGATTTCTGAATAGTATTGAGACAATCATCCAATGCACTGCGTGCCTTGGGTCCCAACAATCTTGCCGCTGCCAAGTCAACCGGATTCGTAAGACGAGGGCATGCCTGCTTTACTGGGACCTTGGCAGAAGCCTCGACAATCGGACCCAAGTTTTCTACCAATCCAGCCTCGATAACATCGCGAACCCCACCGGCAACCTCGGATGGTTCAAGTGACGAAGGCGACTCTGGTGTACCCACCATACCCCCCGCAGGACAAAGATGCATGTCAACATCCTTCTCCTTATCACTTAGGTATTCAATCCTATCAAAGATGTCTTCCAACTTGGTTGCCTTAGCCTTCTGAGAGGGTTGGATGATGGACTGTAACATCTTCGCTGCACTTTGCTCCCATGATTTACGTGCAGTGGCAACTTCTGCTTTCGTGGACGTTCCACTGAATACAACAATCAATGTAGATGGTCGAGATAAGGCCACTGTTGCTCCCCCCTCCTCGGCTGTAGCAGCGGCTCGGGCACGACTTGCCAATAGACGTTCGATGGCCGGTCCGAGGTTGTGAAACAATCCCTCTCCACGGCCAAGATCGACTGGGTCGGCAACATAAACGACCGTCCCCCCACATGCCACGACAGTAGAGCAAACCTCCGATACTGTTCCCGATGCTGGAGGACAGGCAATAGCCACACCACTTCCACCAACTTCCTCATCTGAATTTTCCGCTTCTGCTGCTGTTGCTGCCTCATTTCCCAACTTTTTTCCAAATGCCATTGTACTTCCATAAGTCACATCCTCTTCATCTTCAGCCGACACACCAAATAATGATCGTAATAATTTCGCACATGACGTGGCCCGAACTGATTTGGATGATAGGAACGCCGCAGTGGTAACGTATGAGACACCCTCTGCCTCGAGATCGTTGATGACAGTGGAAAGTGACATGGGAAGACGGGCGGTGGTGCCGCTTACTACGTGAGAGGCGCTCACTGCCGTACTGCTTGCGCTTAGAAGGAGGAGGGCGAATTGTATTATTGAATTCTTCATCTTTAACTAATGTTGCTTATTGTTCGATTACTTTCTTCATAAATCCACACCTATTCCATTTCCATTTCCACATCAATTCAATTGCATCGAAGTGATTTTTTGCAACTTGCAACTTGTAACTCAGTTACACGTGTCGCTTAGTCTTCTGTGTCATGCTACAAGAACTGTTAAAAGATGACAGCATGAGCTATGGCACAAAATCTGAGATCGGCACCTTTTCACTTTTCACTTGCACTTGCTACATGTACTTGCTGGTATGGTAACACAACTAGCAACAACTTGTAGCGCTAGCAAACAATTTCTTGTACCTAGTGCAAGCATACAATTAGGAGACGATGAAGCGATCACACGAAGAAGCATTCAAAAGCTGCAATAGTCAATCAAGTAGTGGCGTATGCGATGCACCTAAAGACGAACCGCTCAAGACCGAAAACGATGCATTCGTTCGATCCATCCTTCGCTTCATCGACGATCGTGGTACCGAAGACACATCTGATGATGACATTCTCGATGAAGAGCGGTTGAGGCGACACGGTGATGGAGTAAAGATATCTGAACATGTGACTTCTGCGTGGAAAAATATTGATGGCTACTACAGATATAGCCGCAGCCATTATAGTAATGATGGTTCTCGGGAAAGAACAATTGCAAATCCACCCGCAGAAGATGCAAAGTTGGAAGCGATTTCAGTGTTTTACAAAGTATCCGATGTAGAATATGGTCAACCAGGAACAATCAAATATATGAAGTTGATGCATTCATATTTCATTTCTCTGATGGGGGAGAACATGACTCTCACGAACTGATAAGGGCCAAGGAAATAGCCTTCCAGAATTCCCTCAAACAGAAGAGGAAGAGAGAGGAAAAGAAATGGTTTAATGCTGAGACAAAGAAACTTAAATGCGGCAACCTGCGAGTGTTGATACCCCTTGTGGATATGGGAGAAATCAGAACGGTCACAGCACATTGGAGGAGACACCAAAATTATCCGGCTCAAGCGTTCAGAAAACTCACTGGAATTTCCCTGAAGACCTCCACTGGTAGGGAACTGCAAGTGAAAATGGCAGGCTACTGCGAAGAAAGAGAAGAAACTCCAATTCCTGAAGGGCACACATTAAGGTCAATACAAATTCATCCGGATCGTCGTGATTTGACATCAAGCATTTTTCACGTGGAAACTTCACCCACCAAAAAAGATAAGGCGAATGAAGCCCCTACACCCCCTCTAAGCATATTGGCACACAGGGCAGAGGTTGACAGACTGCAAAATAAAGCCACTAATGTGGAAGACAACGCGAAAAAGACTCTAACACTAATGCGGGAAGAAACAAACAAATCTATTGATGATATCATAAAGCACACACGAACATCAATCCAATCGAGTTCTGAGGCAGCAGAAGTTCGACGCCTACATGAGGAACTAGCGGCCGCAAAAGGCCGCCTACAAGATCGTTCTTGGAAAGAATGCAAAGCAATGGTTGAGGAAATTAAAGAGGTAAAATCGAAGAATGAGCAGAGTCGATTGGCTGCGAAGACAAAATGGAGTGCAGATCGGAATAATGTTCTTAAGGAGCATGAATCCTACCTGAAGCGAGTGGTCGACTTGCACATAGATTGTGGAGTAACAACCACGCATGGCATATGTAAGTTCCCACACTGCCGTCGTGTTTATCAAGCAGAACAATTACAACAGTACAAGCTGTGCAGTATCAAAAATTGCAGCACGAACAAGGTAACTTGTGGATGTTCAATCAAGCAGTGCAACCGCTGTTCATCGTTTATATGCATTGATCACATGGTTCTGCACGAGAAACACTGCAAAGAGGAAGAAGATAGACTGCTGCTGCAAAAGCACGAATACGAGTTCGAGAAGAAGAAAAACACAGAGCCGCGACTATCCCTGGTTGTGACCCAGAACCCAGAAGATGTATAAGAGATAAGACAGTAAAATGAAATAATGTTAATTAAGAGAATTTCACCACAATCCCCGGGAATATTCAAAGGTACTGATAGTGGAATGCATCTCAGCATAACCAGAAACAGAGAGCTCCATAGTACTCGGCTTATAACGCACTGTCACAGAAGATCCAATCTTCTGTGTAACTCCCTCACGCTTGAAATCCTTTGTCAACTGACTCTCATTTTTGGTCCCGAACAATGTCTCAACTTCATATCTATCAACGGTGTGATAGGCTCCTGTTTTGACAAATGATGCCAAGTCAACATCGGCAGGCCGGCCCATGAGGGCAGCAAAGGTCGCCTTGGATGTACCGGGCACTTCAATCCTCCAACGACTGGGTGCACCACTCATTTCAAACCCCATCTTCTTCTTTGCCATTCTCAACAATCCTGCTCGGAGCTTCTTGATTTCTTGCGTGTCACCTGTCTTCACGGGAACGTCGCCACTACTACTAGCTGCTTCTTCGTCGGAAGTGTTGGTAATAGTTTTCATTTTCTTCCGGGCCTGTTCTGCCTTCTCTTCCCTAAGGCGCTTGTTCATCTCACGCTTCTGCCTTGCCTCCAATTTCTTCGCTACACCAGCCCTGCCGTGCTTGGATATACTCGCTGCCACAAGATCTTCATGTTGATAACACTTCATAGGTGGACCGGTCCCGAAACCCAAGTATCCGACATGTCTGCAGTTTAAGTATCTTAGATCATCGGTGGTTAGAAAGTATTCCTTTTTGGCATCCTTTGTTGATACCATGCCACAACCCGAAGTCCACTCTTCAAACAAAGTCCTTGGCTTTGCAGCGACCTTCGTAGGTTGTGACGTGCTCTGTTGGCTGTTCGACACGACACACTCATGTTGTTTCTTTCTTTTGCTTCTTTATCAATTTTTGTCAATTGCTTTTCTGTTTGCTGCGTTCTTATGGAGGCTATTGGTCATGCATCGGCAGAGTCTGCAAGCAAGCGGCGTTCTCGTTGTCAGCATTGCAAGCAGTTCTGTTCAAGGTGGGTTTCTTTGGAGCTGTTTTGAAATCGTTTGAACCAGTTCAAGCCTGCGTAGGAATTAGTACTTCGCTAAAATATCGCTGTCTTCTTTACTCCTATTTTTCAACCTTCCAACCCCGCCCACCCAGCTCATCGATCGCCTCCTCCTCGCACGATCGGCGATCGGCCACACAAAACCAGTAGTAGGCTATCATGAGCTCCTTTTCCACCGCAAACGATTCAATACTCTTCCATCATCTGTCCAATGTATGTCGTGGCGTTGGAGAGCTGAGTAGTGCTGAGATTACTGTTCGGCTTACATGTCTACTTCTTGCATATTTGTTCTTCCGCTTTATCCGCATCTTTATACGATGGAGATCCAATCCTCTTCGGCATCTACCAGGCCCTCGTGGTAAATTTTTCATGGTTGGAGAGTTCTACACTATCTTCAAAGAACCATTCTTCTCGCCTCATCTTAAGTGGTGGAAGGAATCTGACTATGCACCTTTGATTTCTTATCCGTCGTTGTTTGGGAGTTGGGTAGTTGTGCCTACTGACCCTGATATCATTAAGCATATCCTAACTGCACCATCAGCACAAGAGCCTGTTCGATACTACAAACGCTTCGACTTTTTTCGTGATATGCTTGGGGATGGACTTGTTTCGTTAGAAGGCAAGACATGGAGCAGACATAGAAGAATTTTGCAACCGTGTTTCCAAACCAGCTTAGTGAAGGCAGCATTAACAGCTACGATGCCATCCAAGATAGATAGCTTGATTGAATCTTGGCAAAAGTCGGAAGGCCGCGAGATAGATGTATATGCTCACATGAGCGCTATCACTCTAGATATTTTAGGCGAGGTTTCTTTTGCTCATGATTTCAAAGCCCTCGACACCATCGAGAAATGGGCGGTTGAAAGTGATACAGATGAAATTGGTGAGATCCAGGACCCTATGATGCAGTGTCTAGCCAAGATATTCAAGCCAAATCTATTTTCAATCATTGTAGGATTTTTGAATATGAGATGGATACAACGATTCAATACAAAAAGAAGAAGGACAAAACAACTGATAAATGACGCTGCACAAGATATTATCGATGCTGCAGCGGAAAATAAATCAGAATTGAACAAGGTATCATTGATTCATATGATGCTTAGTGCAATGGAAAAAGATGACAGCAGTGGTGGCAGAAACTCATTATCATTGCAGGAGCTGAAAGATGAGGTGAAGATGTTCATAATAGCAGGCCATGAGACATCTTCAACGTTATGCTACTGGGTCTTATATGCACTCGGCAAGTATCCTCATGTACAGGAAAAGGTACTGCAAGACATCGAGAAACACGCTCATCCAGATAAAGATCAGATTGACGATCTGGAAACTGTAGAAAAAATGGAATACTTCTTAGCTTTCGTGAACGAGTGTCTAAGATTGTTCAGTCCGGCTGGTATGCTTTTCAGATACAACGACAAAAAAGAGATTTGGAATGGCGCTGTTATTCCAAAGAAAACTCGGATCATACTGCCACTTTTCTTGCTGCACCGCCACCCCACGTATTGGGACCAACCAGACGAACTAGGCAACTTTAAGCCACACCCTTTCTCATTCATTCCTTTTTCTGGCGGCGGCAGGAATTGTGTTGGTGAAAGATTTGCACGGATTGAAGCAAACCTCATTCTTGTGAACTTGATAAAGAAGTTTAAGATCAAGCTGGCGCCTTCCATTGAGGAAGCTAAGCTTGAGTACAGATCAAGTTTGACGGTCAAGTCCAAACCGAAGGTCCGTATTTGTGTAGAGAGCAGAAACTCTTAAAGGGAAGAGGCAGACAGAGAGTATCCTTTTGAAATGGTAAATGTAAATAATGAGAGCCCCTTTTCCAACCCACACTTTGCCTAGATATATAACTAATGCCGGGGAGATGGGACATTGGTAACGGGGGCAAGGGCGAAGGGGAAATTAGATGTCGCTGGAAAAATGTACTTATTCATTTTTATCGTATGGACTTTATTAGAGTGTCTTGTGACCAACAACAAGTGACACCTCAACTCTAGCGAGGAGCAAAAGTAGGAGGCTGTCCAGGAGGAGGTGCAAATGTTGGTGGAGGTCCAGGCGGAGGCATAGGTGGAGGTAGCGAATTACCCCACCTGCTTGGAGGAGCATTGCTTCTCGCTCCCCAACGTGATTGCCTACTATCGTCTGCTCCAGTTCTGGATGAAGACATCGAGCTGGAAGAGCCACCAGGACGATTGCTCTGCATTTTCGCTCCTGGTCCAGCAGGATTCTTTTTGAAGTCATTCATGAGTCTATCCATGCTGCTGTACGTTTTGGGACCCCATACGAAGCCTTCGGGTGACACCCCAATCGTGTGATGCCTAGGCGTTTTGCTCATAATGAAACGCAATGACACGTATCCAGGGTAGCTTTCACTCCAACAAATGAAGTAGAACACACCAGCTGGTTGTGCCCTTTTCATGGTTTCCAACTTGGAGTCGACTTCATCTTCCAGACTGTCGAGGAACTTTCGATGATGCAACACCTCTTCAACCCTGTCATTCATTGGGGCAATGTATCTACCCAGCAATTCATCAATGCTCCCGTATACTTCCTTCTTGATGATCAGCCTGTTACCGATACTGGCGTCTGTATCCTTGTCCTCTTCAAGAACTTCAATCACCTTGATACATCCAGGGCGGACCATCCAGTGGATTGCCAATGAGTCACACGACTTGTTACTGGGCCTGATGAGAGCCTCTCCCACCATAGCATCCCCAGCTTCTTTGAGTTCACGGTCGACTTGGTCATGTTTGGCATTACGGAAGGCAGGATGAGCGCATGCACGTCTGGTGACCTTTCCAGAGCGCCGAACTGGCTGACCATCTGGGCCAGTTTCACCATCACCAAGTTTCGTGGTACCAATAGTAAGCCTTAGCGCCTCCAGTCGAGATTCTCGTTCCTTATCTTTCTCCTCATCAATTGTGAGCGCTGCAGCTCTATCAAAATGATCATCCAATGGTGGGAGGCTTGCAGGCCTTTCCCATTCACTAGATTTCTTCTTGAAGTCCTCTTTCTTCAAGGATAAGTCGACACACATGTGTTCCATCTTGACTTGGGTAATAAGTGCTGTGACGACAGTTCCAACTTGCACAATATCTTCAGCAGATTCAACGTGATCATCTGCGAGATTACGGAGAGGAATAAACCCAGGAACATCACCTTCGAGTTTGACTTGAGATCCAAAATCACCATTCTTCATCACTTTACCTGTCACTTCCTTTCCTGGACAAAGTGTTGCATCAGTCTCGCCAGTAAGAATCCTAAACAAGGTCTCGCCAGTCGGTGGCACCATCGGCTTCCTTGGATCTTGGAAAGGAAGACGATATTCCCACTTAATCATGTTCAAGTGAGAAAGCCATTTTCCGAGACCACTCTGCTGAATCATTTCTGCGAATGTTTCCAAGTCAAGCTCCTCCACTTTATCACGCCAACGTTCTGTTGGTACGGAGGTTTTGGGTTCCCATGACTCAGCAGCAAAGGTTGATCCATAAACACTTTCCCATTCTTTCTTGGTTTCTCTGAAGAGCCGTTCCACCTCGTTTTGAGAATTTTGCATCACGTCGAGGATGGCAGCCATGGCATGTTCCTCCTCAGTGGCAGCACTATCTCCAAGCTCAAGCGCATCCACAGCGATTTTGACGGCCCACCTATTTTTCTGGTATACATCTGGATGACATCGAGAGTCGTCGAGTGGGTGAAATGTGTTGTCTTGCAATTCATCTATCGCCCGGACCCTGAGAAATGCAACCGAGTTATTGTAGACAATGGGTCCAAGAAGTCTCTTTTTCAAGATGGATTTCCTACTTGAAACCGCACCGCCAATGCGAGCCACGCTTTGCTTCAAATTATTGGCTTTACGAGGGCCCAAACCAGGGACGAACGACAACAAGCCATTGATATGATCATGCTTGCATGCACTGTAGAGGTCTACTCCCACATCTGCAACCACATTACACAGGACTCGCTCGTACTCACGCAGTAGAAGCGGCTTAGGTAGAAGCCGTTGTAGAGGATGAACGTTTAGAAAGAGCATTTCTGTTCCAAACACGCCAGCGTCACTTGCAGCACTCCAGGTATATGCCAGCTCAGACAGGGGATCTTTGGCCCATCTAGCCGTGGCGATAGCAACTTTCAAGTTGACGGCAGTATCGGGGAATTCTTTCTTCCCCCTCACGCTCCTCCCGAAAAGCTGAGCGACATTATCNCCAGCGTCACTTGCAGCACTCCAGGTATATGCCAGCTCAGACAGGGGATCTTTGGCCCATCTAGCCGTGGCGATAGCAACTTTCAAGTTGACGGCAGTATCGGGGAATTCTTTCTTCCCCCTCACGCTCCTCCCGAAAAGCTGAGCGACATTATCATCTACGATATCAACATTGCACTTCCAGTCTATGTCATCATCTTCGTCAAGATTTGGGTGCATTTTTTTGAAGGCCTCACAGCGTTCTTCAAAATCATCATCATCCTCATCCTGCCCCTGAATGAAACGGTTGTTCCAACGCTCAGTTGCTTGGGTGAGAAGTTCTCCCAATTTTCTTGCCGTAGCTCTAATCGAAACACCACCACCAGAACCAACAACAATTGCTGCAGGACGTGTCTGCATAAGGAAAGTAACGATTCTCTCACGCATCTTTTCAGATGTGATGCTAGTTCCGCCGGGGACTGCCAAATGGTCGCTCAATTCACCCCTTTCATTGACGGCAGCGAGGAATGTTCCATCTTTCGCATCATTTGACGCACAAACCCCTACAATAGGGAGGTCCCCTGTCGGCACAATGAAACGACTCTCTCCTAGCAAATGCGATGGACGATAGGGTCCTGTCATGGCCATGGTGTTCAGATTTTGGGCAGCAGCCTCAACTCCAATACGTGTGGAGGCATCCTTCAAATCTCGTCGTGTCTCAGCCTCAAACTGCGGCAAGAGGTAATTGACCAAAGCCATCCTCAATATTTTACGTCTTTCCTCATTCCACTCGTCTGTATCTCCATTGGCTGGAAAGTAAACACGTTCAAGTGCCTCCATGAACCTTGCAACATCTTGACGGTCACGCCCTCGCTTATCAGCGGAGAGTTTGTACCAAGGAGTGCTTGCGTCTTCAATATTGCTAACAAACGGTAAGTGCACCTGTACCGTTATGTCACCACTCCTTTCGGCCTTAAGCAAATTAAGGTATTGAATACAGCTGTTAGCTTCCCGTTTTTTCAGCTCTGTATCAAGTTCCTTCAACTCCTCAGCGTTGAGACGGGCTCTTCTTCTTTCTAGCTCAGCTTGGTCCGGGGGGAAGTGTTCCTTGACCGGCTTATCACGGATTAAGTGAAGTCCATAATATTCATGGAATGCATCAATCGCTGCCAGCCCCTTAGCAGTCGGTCGCGTGGAAATGACGGCCTCGGCACGATATATCGCTCGTAATTGACGACGAATGCGCGGTTCTTGCGCAAGTTCCATGGCAGCGACGTAACGGCATGCACGCAATGGATCATTCACCTCAGGTGTCTTGTCCCAATCAGTACCATCCCGAGGATTGGAAAGTACAACGAGCTCCCCCTTCCCGATGAGCTCATCTGCAAACTCCTTCGGACCGGGGCCCTCGATAACAGGAGCTATCCATTGTCGGGGGTCACCCATTTCTTCATCCCCCTCTTCCCCGGGTAGGACACGATCGTAGCTAAAACCACCGGCTGCTGTGAGTGTTTCCTCCAATTTGATACCTACACGAAAGGGAGGGAGGACGAATTTGTAGCACACACTACGTAGACCTTCCGAAACACATGTTCTGTAATAATCCCAGTCGAACCTTCGACTACGCTTCTTCTTGTCGTTGCTGGAAGATGACACACCGCCGATATGCGCTGCTTTATCTTTGATAGCTTTATTTCCCTCCTTTACGAGGTTGAGATATCCCTTCATGTCCATAATGTGACGATATTCAGTCATACTAGACGCATATTGAGAGTAGTCACCGTAGTGCCACAACTTGTCTCTGCACATTTTCGCCAAACTTTCCTCGGAGATAACCGTGGAACTTCCATTACCCTGCTGGGAGGTTGTAGCAACGGCAGCACTGGCAGCCGCTTCAGCCTCATGGTATGCAGTGTCAAGACGAGCCACCTCTTCTGCTTGTGTGCTAAGGAGAGTGTTGAGTGTATTGAGATGATTTCTGAGCGATTCCTTTTTCTCCTCTTTCGCTGCTTTGGCCTGTTTACAGAGAGGCAGTGCATATGGGTAAAAAAATACAAACTTTAGCTACGGCACAGAGAAAGACAAGAGGCATCACACACGCAAAAGACAACGAAAATAGAAACTTACTGCTTCATCATCTTCCTCATCATCACCAAATAAGTCATCATCATCGTCATCATCATCTCCACCCTCCTTTTCTTTGCTTTTCTCCAATTCATCTAATTTTTCTTGAACTGCTCTTTCCTGCTCGACCGTATCGTTAAGCTTTTCTTCAGCAACCTTAAACTGTTCCTTTAGCCTAGATGCACGTTCCCCATCAGGACCTCCTTTACTACTTGATGGTTCCTCCTCCTCCTCACGGAATGTCTGCAGAACAGCCTCAATCTTGGTACGTGCCTCCGTCATGCGTTCCCATTCAGAATCTTCATCCATAATACGGTATAAATTGTTCCGAACCGCGGGAGAGGTAACAACATCCATGCGATAGCGACTGATAAATTCAGGCTCAAGCTTTTCTCCCCTCATGTATCGGAGAGCGTACACAATTGATTCAATGATGGATCGATCAGCCTTTTCCATTACATCATCTGTGTCGGGCACCATGGCATTTTCTCCCGCTGCACTGGCCGCGGCGGTAGCATTAGAGACGGCGGTGGCAATTTCTGACGAGAAGGCAGGTATTTTACTCATAATCCACATGGCCTCTTCCTCTTCTTCCATGTCGATTTCCGCAGATATTTCTAGAACCTTCCTGGCAGTAGATGCATTGGCCTCTAACCAATCATAATACCTCTCGGGTGAATCTACCATCCGTATCGCATCATCCCTCTCGGTACAAAAATTCTCCACAAGCTGGACAGGCTCAAATGCCCTACGGAGCTGTGCCTTACGCTTGGCTTCCGCCTTCTCCCTCCGTTCCTGACGTCGCTCTTCACGTGCAATACGCTTCTTCTCACGCTTGAGCTTGAGTATCTCGGCACGTTGTTTGTCACCCATGGCATCATCCCCATCCATATCATCATCACCGAATAAGTCAGCATCGTCATCATCATCGTCTTCTTCAGAATCTTCCTCGTCACTATCATCTTCAATTTCCTCATCACTATCAACACCAAGGGCAACACCAACCCCCGCCTCCTTAAATTTTGATTTTCTCCGTTTCCTTCTCTTGGTGGGTTCATAATCCTCATCCAACCCCTCCTCATCATCTTCCTCCCCCCCACCATCCATAAAGTCAAGATAGTCGGTACCAAAAATTTCTTCTGCCTCATTAAGTTGTGACTCGGTAATAGCACCCCTATCCCCCGAGACGCCCATTCCCCCACGACCGTAGTCATCATCATCCCCCACACCATATCCTTCTCCATCATCTTCAATGAAGTCATCCATTCCATCTTCATCAAATTGTTGTTGTTTCTGTTGCTGTTGTTTCTTCTGTTGTTGCTGCTGCTTTTGTTTATCAATATCATCACCATCATCTTCACTATCAGTATCACCAGTAAACAACCCCCGTGACAATTCCTGTGCACTCTTGNTCTCCAGTAATACCCTTGGCTTCATTGATTAATGCCAAGTCATCATCGTCTAATTCATCAACATCACGCATCTTGCGGAGTTTTTTGCGTTTCTTTTCATCGCCAGAGTCAGAGGCATCATCATCATCGTCGTCGTCGTCATCATCATCGTCATCATCCGAATCTTCCAGCCCATCTCCATCGGCATCCTTGGAACGTTTTTTAATTGGTTCATCGTCGGCATCATCTACGACAAATCCGTCCCTCTGTTTTTTATTTTAACGCACAAGACGTATATTTTTTTGTGAGCACAATATGAAATGCATGTCATACAATATGGACCCTCTCAACTAAGTACTCAACAACTCACCTCATAATCATTATTATCATCAGAGTCATCCCCATCGTCATCGTCATCATCACTATCACCCGATTCCACCGCCGCATCGTCAATTAATGTTTTACTCCGCTTTTTACTGGGCTGCTGACCCTCCTTTTTGCTGCCCGTTGTCGATGATGACTTTTTACGCTTCTTGGATGACGATGCTGCTGCTGCTGCTGCTTTATCTTTATCGGTAGTAACCACCTCTCCCTCCTCGGAAGAATCGGAATCAGATCCATAGTCAGGCTCTTTGTCGTCGTCGTCGCTCATTGTTGTATCCCTTTGGGTTGCAATTTTTGTAGATATCTAGTTAGCGGCTATGTACAGTTTGATTAGTATTATGCCCACTGAAAATTATAGCAGATGATGAGCAACAGCGGCTGCAGGCCTGCTGATACAATAATACTTGATGAGATGAAAACAATTGCGGCTAGCTCCCTAGGTATATGATGCGGACGTCGGGGCGGCCATGGTTGTAACGAAAAGTCCAGAGCGAGGGAGAGAGGAGAGAGGAGGAGAGGCGAAGCAAGACGTCTCATCATCAAGGAGTCCCTATTAATCATTGCAAATCAGCAAGCAGAAAAAACAAGCAAAACAAGAAGAAGCAAGAAGCAACCATGACAATCATCAAGAAGAACAGCCTCCTATCAGTGGAGTCATCACCTAACTATCATCACCGCCACAGCAGCAGCAGCTCCTCCAGTCGTCGCATTCTTCTCTTCCTTTCATTAGAATTCAACTTTGCTCCATTTTCCGGCAATGGAGTTCTCTGTCGATCACTGGTGAACGGTCTACTTGAACTTGACAACACGACATCACCATCATCACCAGCAGACAACATAACAATACGTGTAGTTTGTGCCAAACCTCATCCATCTACACCAAACCTATCAGATGATGTGAGTGTGGTACACAAGAATTTGGAAATTTGGGCTGTACAACTTGACAATAATAGTCAATGGAAGAGGTTAGATCGACATGGTCCATGGGAAGAATTTGCAACTAAATGTGGAAATGAAAATGATGACGACAACGGAATAGTACAACGGATAGAACAATTTCAACCGACGGATGTGGTGGCTGTAGATTGGCATGGTATGCTGGCATGGCAGTCTATTGTCAACAACTCTTCAATTATTACTACTAGTAATGTTGGCCCAGTGGTTTGCTATTACAATTTTAGGGTATACTCTTCAAGTTCATGGGGAGACGACGAAAATCATGATGGTGATGATGATCAAATAATATTTTACAGAGAAAAGGAACAGTTATCATGTCGTTTGGCAGATGGGATCATTTGTC
>JALLBI010000090.1:924-18774 GCA_036940125.1 Mediolabrus comicus
TAAGCGGCCGTACCAATATAGAAACTCAGATTACAAGATGTCCTTATGTTGTTTTGTATCTACACATTCCATG
Organism: Mediolabrus comicus; assembly: GCA_036940125.1. Taxonomy (NCBI): domain Eukaryota; phylum Bacillariophyta; class Thalassiosirophyceae; order Thalassiosirales; family Thalassiosiraceae; genus Mediolabrus; species Mediolabrus comicus. The sequence continues at coordinate 998 of JALLBI010000090.1, forward strand.
TTATGGACGTTTATGTGCAAAGCAATTGCCTTTAAGCAATTCTCAATTGCTTATCGCCATATCCTTCGCTATGTTTGTGACGCTCAAACAGCTGGATAACTTCATCTACAAACAATTGGTGGTATTTCTCAACATCTGCACTGGTAACTTCATCCATTTTGGGTACATCTATTGGTGACCCTATAACTATCGTCAACTTTTTAGCATGAGGAATACCATACGGAATAAAACATCTTCCCCAGTAAATCATGGGCAAGAATCCAATCGTTCGGCTTAGTTTCTCAATAAAGGCACCCCTTGGGGCCCAATAACCAAATGCTCCGTCAAGATGGAACCCAAATGTTGGCACAATTGGACTTCCAGTAGCGAGAGATAGTTTGATAAACCCTTTCCGATTTTGTAGGAATAACACAATATCATTTGGTTGCTTTGTATCGAGAAGGATTACTTCTTGTACCCCTCCTGGACAGAAAGCGAAGCTTTCTTTTTGGTGTAGCCGTCCTAAGAAGGTTTTTCTATCTACTGGCTTTGCTTTTACCCATGTGTAGATGTGTTTCATGAAAGGTACGTTAAAGACAGCCGAGGTTACTAAACACACGATTCCTGCACCGCCAGGCACTCTCTCAAGGATAGGGTTGAAAGCGAATACACTAAAGGGTAACACATCGTGTGGAGAGAAGGCATAGATCAATGCAGCCTTTTTTGAATGACGAAGCAATGCCTCTTCATCTTCAACAATTGTTTTGAGACCAAAATATTCAGCTGCTTTGAGCGTAATCCAATCACCCAATTGATGCCCTATACTTGGAAAGTCTGGAGGGAGTATTAATGAAACCAACATACACCCAAGAATTACCATTCTCACCCAGCTACTGGCGAAGAAAAGTGCATAAATCGACATGAAGACAACTATTCCACTCTGACCTAACCATATTATTACTGCCATTGTTTGAAGGAAACCCGTGACTTGCGGTGTCTCTTTAATTGTCCACTTTGAAGTGTCATTATTCTTTGATTCGCTGTTATTCTTCATTGTGCTCGTCTTGTTAAACCTATGTAATACGTGCTTAATATAGATGATATCAGTGTCGCCTTCACGCTAGTATAGACCTTTGACTTTCAACACTGACCTTTACGGTTGAGAAATCAAAGAAGAAGCCTGTGGTTGAAATGGGTAGACACGCCTTCCAGTTCGCGACGCGTCGGCATTTGCATCTACTTACCTCAATTCTTTTCTTCGTTGACTCTTTTATACTGCAAGAAGATTCCTTTGATATGAAAAGAGCTCCTTTTCACTTTATAACATTTAAAGGCCCCTTATAAAAATAAATGACGCGATGATAGAGTTGAGAGTTGTTACTTGTTAGTTAGAGTATAGCTACGAGATGATACAAAATGGAGGCCACTGACCAGCAGCAACAGCAGACAGTGACAATGGGCGAGGAAGATCTCATGGATGTCGAAGTCTCCTATTTTGATGCCCTCGACTCCCTTTATTTTGAAGAACTTGCTTTGCGTGAGACAAAAGAGCAAGATGATGAGGGCGGGGCAAACAATCGTCTCCATCAACGGGGAGGAACAAAAACATCTCTTCGACAGATCAAAGGTCACGTCGATGCAAGACAAAAGAAACTACGTGAATCTATACGGCGTAGGCATAAGAAGATGTTACAGATCATGTCTAATCCAAAAACAATCATGCTAAGAGATAAGGTCTCCTTTGTTTTGGGCGTCTTGCTCATTATGGTTATTGAATTTGTGTTGCTAGTTCACCCAGCGAAAATGGGGCTGCTATACACTTCGCTGCTACTTCCTCTCATGACGGCAAGATACATTATTTGTAAGTCATCTTGCCCGTTCTTGATGCATATATCAGAATGATGTGTCTCTTGCGCATACAACTCACACACTCTTTCGCTCACACATGCATAACAAAACAGATCGGGCCGACTTGTACCACTACTTCATGTATGACTTTTGCTACTTTGCCCAAGTGATGCAATGCTTTCAAATGCACAAATATCCAGATGATATACGATTTGCGAGTAAGTTTCTCTGGAGAATCGATTATCTACGTTAATATTTTGTTTGGGAAACATAATCTAATGTTGCAGAACTGTATGATATTTATCAGAGGCAATGTTTGCCATCGCGAATGGGCCATTAGCGCTGGCGATTGCAATGTGGAGGAATTCATTAGTCTTCCACTCTCTAGATAAGATGACATCCATGTTCATACACATACTGCCAGCGTTGGTAATGTTTTCGCAGAGATGGCATGACCATCTATCATATAAGCAATTTCCGTTCTTTGAAGAAATGGAGACGAGTATCGCGACTACACTGTTCGACTTTTATATCAATCCCTTCATTTGGTATCTTGTTTGGCAAATAGGCTACCTGATTAAAACGGAGCTTTACTCTAAGAAGAAGCTTGAGTACAACACAAGTATAATGACATCGCTCCGGTGGATGGTGAGAAAGAAGGATTCTAAATCATATACAGTATTGAGTCGATTTGGTGAACACAACCAACTTCCTACCTTCGTGTGCATTCAAGCTGTTTATACTATGGCAACCTTTTTACTTTGCCCTTTGTTGTGGCATTCAATCTATTTGCACTCTATTTATCTCTCTGTCATTTTTATCATTGCGTTGGCAAATGGTGCATCGTACTATTTTCATGTGTTTGCAAAACGATACATGACTGAAATTGGAAAGAGAGTAGCAGAAGAGCAAAAAGAAGAAGACACCGCGCCGTCCAAAAGTCACTAGTGACATCAGAGTGCATGAAACTGAGTATATTAGTGATCTTGACGTAGAGAATAATATTATAGGTTTTAAGATACATCTACAATCGATACGTAATGACGCTAGTCAATCTCCCCACCTAACTTTAATGTTGTAATAGAGCTTTCCAGTTTGTCTCCCACCTGAGTAAAAGTAAGTCTCAGCCTCCTTCTGATCCCATTCCTTCTGTGAAACACTCTTCGAAATGATATATGCAAGGTCAAGCACGGCAGTACCAATTTCACTTGTAGACCTGATTCCTTCATTCATACACTTTATGTGAAGCAATGCCCTTTCAATTTCATCACCATTACGTTTTGAAGAAGTAAGGTCAACCTTGTAGCGGAATGAGGTTGTAGGCCAGGTCGGTCGATCTGTCGTGGTTTGTGTTTCAGTTCGATTTTTGCTTGACTGGCTCAACTTGACACATTTAGCGCCACAAACAAGCTGAAGGTATGGATTTATATCAGAGTGCATGACGTCCTCTTTTGGCCTCAATTTTTTCGCTTTCAAACGAGTGAATGTAATGATGATACTCTGTGGCTCATTATCTTCATCAAAATGCAACTTTCTGTTATTAGGGAGGAAAAACAGTCCCCGCATAGGTTTGTGATCACTGCATGAAAATTGAGGAATAGGTTCGTACACGATTGCTTCGACTTTTCTTCTTCCTTCCTGATTGGAACGCCAGAGAATCCTATCAGTATAGCTAGGCATATTCGTGTAATCGTACTTGATACCAGCAGCACGATGCACCTTATAAGTTGGGTGGAACTTTGCAGAAAAGAATACAAAGAGAGGAGTTATTTAGCTCAATGTTGCGTTGTCACATCACATAACGAGTCAATGAAAATAATTACCACCACATACCTTACAAAAGGGTGTCGTAAATGCACTGAAAGCATCGTTCTTTTTCATGGCGGTGACAAGTTCGTCACAGGCAGATATTGCAGACCATTGTTTTGTATTGAGCATGTTTCTAGCGATATATTGCTCTTCTTCCTTCGTGTTTTTCACACCTCGTGTGTTCGAGGGTGGAGAAATCAGATAGTTGAGATCGCCAAACACAAATACATGATGAGAAGATACACTTGGGTTGCCAGCTACATTCAAGAATTCCTCCGCAGTTGCATTTTTCTGATCCAGGTTTGCCTTCTTCGCCGCTGTTATTGCGGACGCCTTCATTGGAACAGCTACCTTGTCTTTGAGTTGCATGCATATGAATGATAACTTAGTTCCGTCTACATTCAAGGTTGAGGCAATACTGAATCCCTTGCTTCCTCGAACTCCGGCACTCTGAACATGAGTATCTGTAATAGATGAAGATGATGCCAAATCTTTTCGAACATATACGTGCATGAGCATATCACTGTGTAGACGCTCCATCATTAAGGTGTAATCCTCGCCAATATGTGAGTTGATCATATCGTCAAGCTCAGCTGTCGAACTGTTACTGGCACGGACATCTGCAGATGCAATTTTGTTTTTGTTGAACAAGTCCCCAAACGCACTACTTAGACCTGTAGATACAGGATTAGGTAGACACTCCTGGAAGCCAAGAACGATCACTTCTATCTTCCCATGTTTATCGACTTTATTGAAATCTCTCTTCGAGACACCATCCACAACTGCAGAAGATTTCACATCTGAATTGAGAACATATGCCACTTTTCCACGGTGTGGCAGAAATGCAGCAAGAGATTCTTCATCGGGGATGGCTTGAGATAGATTTACTGTACCGACAAAGATGCGTAGACCCTTTCTTTTGTCGCCGCTGCTGCCACTCCCACTGCGTCTGTATCGATCTTTAGCAGCCTTGACCTCTTTTTCTTTTTTACCACTGCCACTGCTAGGACCTCGATTCAGGTGCTCCGAATCATCTCTTTCTTTCGTCGTCATGATGAGGTTTAGGTGATAGGAGTAGTTATTATTATTGCCCAATTAATTGTGCTCCACATGAACATACTTAGGGGCTTCTGAGCTACCACTGTGATTGTCTCGGTCTCCTCTCATCTCGCGTCTCGCTCGTCGCTCGTACACAATGAAAATAGCAGACACGTGTCTGAAAGTGAGTTTTTGAATCAACTCAAACCTTCTTCAAATGCCTCCAACGAGAAACGACATGTACACTTACTTCCTTGCGATAGAACGATAAGAAGCGGTCGTCAACTGCCCAGCTCATCCAGCCTGTAGGATAATGTATACCTATATATAGTGATATCAAAACGCTATGGCAGAGTAGAGTGGGCGAGCCAATATGATGCTGCTGCAGATGATAAAGAAGGGGAAAGAGGAGGAGGAGGAGCGACGGCGGCAACAGTTGTTTGCTTCGACTCCTCCTCGAGCAGCTCATGATGATGCCACAGACCATCCTGCCGTTGCACACCATAAGCAACAGCAGCAGCATGTGACGTCTTCTCCAAAAAACAAGACACAACACTGGGTCAACATTAAAGAAGGCGACAGGCCAACGAACTATTATTATTACGATGCCAGTACTCCGCGTAGAAGAAATTTGTCGTCGTCGGCCACTACTAGAAATCGACGGAAGAAGTTATCATTAAAACCTACCACTATCATTTCAGCTGCAGTGATGGTAGCGATGGTCCTGATGGGTTGTGGGTTCATACTTGTTGTCAATAATGGACATCAGGAATCGTCATCATATCGAGAAGACACATCATCTTCTTCATCTTGGCATCCTCTCTTCCCTCACGCGATGGAAGAACATGAAGAAGTGCACAATGTCATGTTGCCTCATCATTCTGATCATGAACATGCCGCAAGCGTGACTGTAGAAGTGACAGCGGGGACTGCCTACACAGGAAAAAGTAAGCATAACAACCAACAGCAGAGTAGGAGGAGAAATCAAGGGACAGTAACGTCGGATGGGTCCATCTTGCCTGATGCCTTACCCCCCGGTTTCAACGTTTCACCCACTCTCTGTCCAGCCACCCATACTCTCATATCTCAATCGAAAATTCTCCGATCTTCCTACGGAAATATCTTTTCAGTGACCACTCCACCGAATCCGAATGGTCGTTTAACATCAGATCAACTCAAGGACATGTCTGTCCCTACGATTACTATTCAAACACTATCATTACGTATGGCAGACTTTCGTCCAGATCTGGGTACGAACTTTGAAGTTTGGTTGTATACCGGTGATCAAACTAATTTGAATGATAACGATATGGATGGGAATCCAGTCAACAATAACAAGGTCAAACCAACACGGGATGAATATCAACAATCACGTGCAAAATTTTCCGAGTGGACATTGTTGGTAACCGCACCCGAGTCTGAATTGATTCCCGATACAGCATTTTATGACAACAATGGGCATTTATATAATATTGAACCAGAGGGTGATGGTGGGGACACATTGGGAGACTACAAGACGTTTGATAATTTGGAGGATGTAACGATTGCTGCCGGGGAATGGAATGATCCTCTGTTACGACCGGATGGGGGGATGGATGCTACAACACAAGATGGGGAGTATACCCCATCATATTTTATGAAAATTCCTGAGGATCTTTTCATCCCGTTATTGCTTCCCAAGTTTGACGGGAAGTTGACATTATTTGTTACCTTGGATCGTGTGGGGATGCAATATGGTTACGCCCGTACGGACGAATTTGATGAGATTGATGTAACGAAGCATGATTATCTCGATCAAGTGCAGACCTTGGATGTTCTAAATGGCAATGTCAATTTACAAATGCATGTTGGTGAGGGTGTAATCCTATATCCATGGCTAGAAGAGGAGTTCTTTTACAATACGCGTCGATTTTTGGGCAAGATTTGGTATTTGGCACAGATCCCCTGTGATTATTCAGATTACTTGGATAGGTTTAAAGAGACACCCATGCCGAGTAGTCAACCGTCAGCGTCACTTTCTCTTGCACCTACTTTTAGGCCAACGGGCAATATGACCACTGTTGGCCCAGGTACATTGTGTTTGTCTGCGTTGATGGAGGAGGAGAAAGAGGAACCAATGCCACCCCCAACTATCGATAAGTTTGAGAAATTGGTTGAGAACTTTGTGGGAGGGCCTCTTTCGGACTATTGTTTGCGGAATGAAAAAGTAACCGTAGTCAACCAGACGCTTTCGGGGACTATTGGTGGTGGTGGTTCGTCGTCGCCGACGGCCGAGGCTAGGAGTGGTCAAGTTGGTTGGGGAAAGGTAACAGGCACGGCAGTGAAAGGTGGATCCCCTAGTAATAGTCGGAGTTTGTGGCAGTTATTAGATCCCATATCATCGAAATTTTCTCGGCGTCTTCAGGTGGCAATATCCAAATTGGAAATCGATCTACTACTTGAGGGGATAGTTAATGAGCAAAATTGTCCTGATCGAAACAAAACCCAAATGGTTGAGATTGCAGTAGCTGCAATCAATGATAGAAATAATGAGTTCATGGCAGAGCTGGCGTCCATGGATGGAGATGGATATTTTTCTGAAGTGCTTGGGGTCTCCGTTGATAATTGTGACGAAGTCATTGTCGCAGCAGCAGCTGTTGTCGAAGAGACCGACCGAAAAGGAGCAATAATAGGGGGGATTTTGGGAGCTCTGATCTTGTGCTGCATCATTTGCTGCCTGCCCTTACTGATTGTCCGTCGTCGCAAGCACAAAGAGTACGAAGAAAGGGAACTCATCGGAGATGATATCGAATGGGCCCGCCTAGTTCACGAAGATTACTTTCCTCCGTTGGGTGGAATCCGCGGTGATCTGGCAGGTGCAGATGGCGATGGCGACGGAACAGGCTACGCCGCTGCTCGAAGAAAGGGATTCGATGGGGGTGAATTTGATGAATACAATGAAAACGATGGGGATATTGACCTATTACCGCACAGTAAACTCCGCCCCTACGGAGACGAGACTGATTTAGAATATGGCCACAGGTTCTTGGATAAAGATGGATCTCCAACAAAGAAAAAATCACGTCCGTACGGAATGCCGGGTAGGATGCCTGGAGATGATGACGAAGGAAGACCGAAAGACATCAATATCTGTCCAGGAGGTGATATCGAGTACACAGAGGGGGGTGAAGATAATTTACGACTCCGTCCGTTTGAGGACGAGAATGTTCCCAAGGAAGATGTTGATGACCCCTTCGCCCAATTCAGTTCTGAACCTGGCCTCAGCAATCCTCGGGGTGGAAAATGGAGCTATGAAGCTGAAGGAGGCATCGACCAAAAGTCAGCCAAAGCCGATCTCAAGTCTAGGTCTCAACCTTCGTGGAATAGGCTTCCTGAGAAGGGGGCTGTTATGACCAAGTCGATGAGGAATTTATCCATCAATCCTCAAGTGTTAGCCCGAATCCAGGGTGTCAAACAGAAGATGAAAGATCTCAGATCTGTTGAAAAGGAGGCACCTACAACTTCTGAAGAGGAGATGCCTCATCTCAGGCGTGTTGAGAGGGGGGCACCTCAATCTTCTGTGGAAGATCAAGCACAAACGTTCCCTCCACGAGAATCAGACGATAGGATTACTCAGCTCATGAATCGCATCAAGAACTTGGAGATTGCTAGGAACGAGAAATACCAACGGCCTGAAAAAACTGAGGGAGAATCTGACTATGAGAAGTGGCGCCGCTTACAAATTGGGGATGGTGACTTGAGCTCATCAGAGGAAAGTTCCGACGAGGAAGTCAACATGCGTGCTGCTGAGAGAAGAAAGAAGAAAAAGAAGAAGGATGGAATGGATTACATGATTAAATTTGATGATCTGGATGCTTATAACAGGGCACTGGCTGTTCACGAGGACGCCTACATCCATAAGTGGGTTCGTGTAAAAGTTGAAAAAGATAAAGACGACGACAATGTTGATGCAGAAATGGAAGGAGGAGACAATTTCATTGATCTTGGCGATCTTGGAGGCGACGATGGCTCAATCGCCTCAAGATCCATGTTGGGTGACGACAACGCATCGTTTGCATCGACGGTTGATCTTGGATCTCTTGGTGGTGACGATGACACAGTCGATTTAGGTACATTAGGCGATGAAAGTGATTTGTCATCAGTGGGATCAAGATCATCGTTGGGATCTAAATCATTTGCATCTCGAGCTTCTTCATTCCTGTCGCGTATGTCACGTAAATCGAAGAAGGGTGCGAAGAGTCTGGAAAACCTTGATCCCGAAGAGTATGAAAATGAAATCAATGTCCAGAGAACCGCCAAGCTGTCAAAGATTGTGAAAGATCGTTCCTTATCCAAGGATGAGAAGAAGCGCCTCATGAATGAAGTGAACGACTGGTACGTGGCTGCTTTGAAGAAAACACCAACGAGAAAGAGTAGCGCTGATTTCCTTGGAGATTTGGACTCAGACGATGACGATAATACTGTTGATCTTGGTTCTATTGCTGGTGATGACAATACTGTTGATCTCGGTTCTATTGCTGGTGATGAATCGACAGTTGACCTTGGCTCAATTGCCGAGGACAGTACTGTTGACCTTGGCACAATTGGGGATGAAAGCGACTTGTCATCACTGGCATCAAAGTCATCGTTGGGATCTAAGTCGTTTGCATCTCGTGCGTCTTCCCTAGTTTCGCGCATGTCTCAAACAAAGAGCTTAGATAGTCTTGACCCTGAAGAGTATGAAAACGCAATCAATGCTCAACGAGCCGCTAAGATCTCGGCAATCGTACAAGATCGATCCATCTCAAAGGAAGAGAAATCACGCCGCGTTGCCGAAGTAAATCAGTGGTATGCAGCTGCACAAAAGCGCAGTCCAGACAAAAAGAAGTTGGAGCGTCAAGAAACTACATACCTTGGAGATTTAGGTGAAAATGACTCTGATGATGGATCTGATGATCAAAAGAAGCCGCCAACCAAACGACCGGGTCTAGGGGCTCGACAGAAAACAGAATTTATAGGCAATCTTGACTCTGATGATGAGTCAGATGAAGTAGTTATGCTTGATGACTCTGATGATGAGCCTGATGAACCGAAGAAGCCGCCAGCCAAACGACCAGGGCTAGGAGATCGACAGAAAACTGAGTTCATAGGCAATCTTGACTCTGATGATGATTCTGATGAAGTAGTTATGCTTGATGACTCTGATGATGATTCTGATGATGAGCCTAAACCGCAGAAGCCACCAGCTAACAGACCGGGACTAGGAGATCGACAGAAGACAGAATTCATTGGAAATCTTGATGATGAGGAGGATTCTGATTTCGACGATTCTCCTGTCCCTGTGGCAAGTAAGCCGCCACCAAGGAGAGGTCTAGGTGGTCGTCAAGCAACAAAATATATCAGCCGTGTTGAGAATGACTCTGATGATGAAGCTGGGGCTCAGAGTGCACTACCTGCTCGAACTCCACGACGTGAGAGCAATGTCAGATTCGCTGAACCAAAATTTGATGAAGCTTCTCCAGATAAAAGGACCCCGCCTAAAGGTGCACTGAAACGCCCTTCTGCACTGCGTTCTACAATCAGAACTAGTCAACCTTCGGTGATACAAACACAAGATGAGCCCAAGCCTGCAAATGTTCTAACTGAAAAGGAGCTAACGGCTCAACGTAGTGCCAAACTTTCCACAATAATGAGAGACCGATCTCTTGACAGAGATGAGAGGAAACGTCGCATTGACGAAGTAAAACAATGGTATTCAGATTCACTGGCTGCGTTGACAGGATCATCAACCGATAAGGAAAGTGAAACTGGAGTGGCTACAGTGGCAACATCTTCACTTGGACAAGCCAAGCCACCTTTGCAAAGCATGGTGCTTGATTACATAAATACACTTGAAAGCAAGGATGACCTCAAGGAAGACCTTGAAGGTATGCCAACAGCTGCGTTACAACGATTGGCAGGCCAACTCAACATTGATGATCCAAAGGATATGCCTCGATCACAACTTGAGCAATTGATTACAGAGAGCATCCAATCGATACGCAAATTTTAAGCTTGCATTCCTTTGCTTTCAATACCCTATACTTATATGTCTGTGAGAGTACATAACTGTAATAATTTTCATGTTAAAGAAAGTATAGTATGGTAGTGAGCTGCAAAAGATTGATTAACCCATTGGACTGAACCACCACCTTTCGCTCTGTTTTGCTTTGTTTTGTTGAGGTGAAAGTGCTTCCCGCCACAATGACACCACCTACCAACATACCACGCCACACCAACACGCAAGGAAGATTCAAAGATCATGATCCACCTCCATTCATTCGTAAGTATCAATAGCCAGCAGTAGAATTAATAACAACAATGACACCATCAGCACCAGCTCAAACAACCCTCCTCGTAGGCGGATCCAACGGCACAGCAACTCTCTGCGCAATCCTGGGAGATAAATCCAATTCAGCCAATGCCAACCACGTCCTACGCGTGGCGACAAGATCTGGTAATAAGTATCTCGATGATAAACAAGAGCAGCCACGAGTTTGGCGTTGTACGGAGAAGAAACATCTTAGTGATGTTGTTGCTGCCGATTTTTTACCTACGCGGATGATAACTCATGTTGGGGCACCAGACTCTGTCTTTGTTTATGGGGCGGGGGACGGTAGTAGTGATAATAATGATGAGGAGACACTATCTCCCTTGGAACGTGCCATTAGCGGCATCCATGCCCCAGATAATGGCGGATCTGTTGACATTATCATCTTGGCATGTCCGGTCTCGGCACACTTCGATCTATTGCGTCGTATCGCACGGGCCATGTACAAACTTGACAGAAGGGGATTGCTAGGACGCTCACCTGCCCGTCCACCGATATATATTGGATCACTCTATGCTGCCGGTGGATTCGATTGGATGAGCCGCATTGCCTTTCTGAAGGAACGCCCCGATGACTTTGATGGCAAGTGGAAACGTTCACTGGGCTTGTTTGGATTGAAGGCCTTTCCGTATCTAACCAAATCATTAAAGGCTGGCGAGGTCACCCTACACGGACGATTTCCTCAATTGCAAGTGGCAGTAAGTCCAAGTAATGCAGGGTCAAGATCAAGAGTTAAGATGTTACTTGATAGAGTACTTCAGAATAATGAAACTGGAAAACAGTTGGAGTTCTTGGGATTGAGTAGTAATGAGATGTTAGGTGGAGATGGAACGTGCGAAGAGGAACTGCAGGTATTGGAGGAGAAGGATTATACTTCTGCTGCTGCTTCTGCTGTGAATGCGTATGGAGGTGCCAAAAATGCCATGATTATTGCCGCTGAAACGCACAAGCAGCTCAAGAATGCAAAGGAGGGTGGTGTATCGGCAAGTGCTGCCGCAACAGCTACCACAACGCCAATTATTTCAGTAGGGAGTCACAGCAACGCAACAACTGGAAAGAATCTTCTACCACCAACTCCTGCCATTGATATGCTCCTAACACATTCTCTAGCGGACCAAGCAGACCCCTTTTCGTCTTTGGCATTCTTGTCATGTACACTCAACTCGACAAACCAAATCCTTCATCCTTGTATCCTCGTCGCATTGTTCCGTGATGAGTCCAATCCCGAACAAAGTACTCAAGACGGGACTATATTGTGGAATCCGAAACAAGAATTGACTCCTTTGCCACGATTTTACGCCGATGGCGCAGCCAAGCCGGAGGCTGGACAGGTGAGTACTGTTATGCTTCTTTTTTACGCTGCATTCTTGTTTCACATTTCAACTCATTCTCAACGTCACCATTCATTCCATCTATATTACTCATATCTTTTACCTGTCAGCTCATTACGGCAATTGCTGGAGGAGAAATGTATTTTGTCATTGATGCATTAGAAAGGCTACTAAGCCCGAGGGGATATGACCCCATCACAGCGTTGCACGGGGGAGAACCTGTCGGGCGGAAGGTTATGAACTTTCTTGGAAATAGTCCGCATGATCTCGGAAAGAGGAGTGGACTGACAAATCTTGCCCTGAGGAAGGAATTTGTCAAGTCCTATGGTAGCGGAAATGTTAAGAAGGCAACTGGTGGTGACAATGACACAGAAGATACTTCTGGCAATAGGGCTGGGCTCATCAATCGAGAGAACCTATTAGCATGGTGCATGTCAACTGGACTCAGTCACAACTCGCGCCTCAATGCTGTGTTATCGCCCTGCATTGTTGACGAGTCATCGCGACGAGAAGATGGGACAATTCAAATTCGACCGAACCCACAAACGCGCTTCTTCACCGATGATACCCAACATGGTTTGTGCATCTACTTGGGGTTAGCAGAACTCCTTGGTTTTGATTTGGAGAGGGACATGCCGCAGACTTTGTATGTGGTGAGGAGACTACAGAAGTGGATGAAGAAGGAGTTTGTTCTGCCACAAGAGAAGGTGAAGTCTGATAGCAAGATTGTCAGCGACGCCAAAGATGTTTCAGAAACAAGTGCTCCACAAGCATTTGGTGTGAAGAACGTGCAAGAGTTGAAGAGGTTTTTGCAATTGGACGTCTTCAGTGAAACTCATCAAGTGAATGCGGAGGGCAGTGTGAAACAGAGTGGGTTGTTATCAAGATTGTAAGGTTTCAACTCTGTGCTAGGTTCTATCTTGTAGCTACGTGTGTGTACGATAACTGTTCCGTGTTGTAATCTGTGTGTGCTAAATACCTAAATGTCATGCCTCATTTAAAGGCAACAAGTACTAACAACGATCTAAGTAGTAAGACAAAAACTCTGAAGTCAATATCTATTTTTTCGTAAAGTAAACTATTTTTATCAAAATTATAAACTATTCTGCTGTACCCACAAGCTCATGATGTCGTCGTCTTTCACATCCACAACGTTTACTGGAGATGATGTGTTATCGGTTCGTTGCTTCTTGTCTGACGTCTCCTCCTTGGGCATCTTGTCCACAATAGAGTCCAAGAACGATAGGGAGAGCGTGCTACTTTGACGACGGTAAAAGTTCTTCTTCGTTGAGCTACCTTTTCCCTTCTTGGTAACAACAGGTTCATCTTTAATCTTGTCGGCAAGAGAGTCCAAAAATGATAGTGACATTCCACTGCTCATTTTACGGTAGAAGTTCTTCTTCGTTGGTCCCTCTTTTCCCTTCTTGGTCTCAACGACCTCCTCATTGATCTTGTCGGCAAGAGAATCCAAGAAAGAGAGTGAAATACCACTGCTTTGACGATGGTAGAAGTCCTTCTTTGGCTGTCCTTTCTTTGCCTTCTTGGGTGAAGGCTCGTGCTTGGCCAAGTCATCCATAACCGAGTCCAAGAAAGAGAGTGAAATGTTGCTGCTCTGACGACGGTAAAACTGCTTCTTTGGTGGTTGCTTCTTTGATGGAGCAGAAGAAGTAGTTTGATTAGTAAAGGTTGGCATGGGGTTGTTACCCTGCTGGAAGTGATGTGTGTATTTGTCAATGCACGAGTTGACATATTCAATCTCATTCTTGAGCTGATCAATTTCCTGTCGGAGTTGGGCGGAGTTATTCATGAATGCAGGCTTGTCATCAAAGGAGTGCTGATTGGAAGGCCCAGAACCGTAGAAAGTTCTTTGGAAAGTAGCAAGCATTGCAGGTGTAGGATGCTGAGCGGCCATGGCCATTTGTTGGTGTTGTGGCATCATCTGCATCATGCATTCCTGCTGCTGTTGCTGCATCTGGGCGATTTCCTGCTGCTGTTGCTGCTCTGCAAGCTTGCGCTTCTTGTTCTTCTTGGAAGTGGTCTTGACAGGAGGCTGAGCAGGAACCATGCCCTTGGTTAGCTCCTTGTACTCTTCCACTTCACGTTGGTATTCCTCAAGCTCTTGCTTCGCGAGCTTGGAGACGTATGCCTTAATATCAGGATCGGTTTCATCCAATTGGGCCCAACGGGTGGAGATCACACGAGAAAGCTCGAGGAAACCAATCTTGCCGTGTTGCTTACGATGCTTACGCTTCGCTCGCTTTCCGGGTCCAAAGTACCAGTCGGGGGAGAGCTTGATGTCTCTGTACTTGTCGGGTACGTCATCGATGCACTTCTTGCCGTCGAGGATAGTCTTGTCGGCATTCTCACCCGCGGTGGTCTGGATGATGTACTCACGTTCAATTTGGAAGAAGATGTGGTAGGCAGTCAAGGGACGCATTGGCTTCTTGGGGATGTTGCCCTGACTGACAGCCGCAGGAGCCGAGGCGATAGGCACAGGCCTGCCACCTCCACATGATGATGATGATGATGGCTGCTGCTTCGACTTCAGATAGTTCTTCGAGTCCAAACGCTTCAATGGAGCGCTAACAGCGTTATCAGGCAGTCTAACGGTAGTATTGCACATTTTGCTTGAGTGATAGTTTGCAGAAGGGCCGATTTGTTTAGTTGTACAGAGAGACTGGCGAAAATTATGGTGTTCATTGCCACTTTGAGTGGAAAACAATCCACATCGGAGCACTGAACCCGGATTTATTGCGAGAAAGAGTGAATTATTTGGCAATATCATATATTGCCTATCGTGAATGGAGAGGTCATTGAGACACGTATCTTTTAGTTCACCCGTCCTCCTACATATATTTTCCCCACTGCCCACTGCCCCACTCCCCCAAGCAATGCAATCGAAGCTGGAGCACATAAGTAGCACATAAGTAGATACTTACTTTACTTAGTGTGCTCCTGAGTCGAAGTAGGTACCATAAGAAAAAGATATCACCACATCTTAGCCGTAAAAGATAGTAGCAGCCCCTCCACCCAGAGCCAGCTCTCCAGGCTCTTCATACATAAGTACATCCTTTTGTTTCTCGATGAAGAATTTATTTCACGGTGTGGCGGCGATCTCTCTCCTCCTCATGACAACATTGTCATCGGTGGTAGGAGTGGTTGCCAACAATCCCCCCGACGCATACCCAGAATGTGAAGAATGGGCGGCCAGGGGTGACTGTAAGCCAAGCGGACGACCTTACTTCATGCAGCAGAACTGCCGGAATGCATGCCACAAGGCAACATACAGACCACCGGAGACAAGCACATCACATGATGCTGATGAGTTTTATCAATTAAGTGCAAAGGATGCATCTGGAAAAGTAATCAAATGATTGGAGTTCCACACCTAGTAGCTAATGGTGTGAAGGCACTCATGTTGCATCAATTATTTGTTTGAACAATGATACACTGTTATTTCGAAAGTAAAGTAATAGATAGACACAAAGATTGTTAGGATGCTTATCTAGAGAACAAAGTAATTGAATGATGTCTCGTGTAGGCCATTAAATAAGCTGAGGCATATATCACAAGGTAAGAAGCACTGACACTCACACCTATCCTTCTAGGTACTATAAACTCCAACTCCAAGCTGCAACAAAGCCAGCGTTTGATCCTATTGCAAAAATAATGAACCTTGAGAGAAAGAAGCATGGTCTTGTAAACAAAAGCACAACGCACAACCAACAAACGAAAAGGCAAGAAGACCAAAAAAAGGGCGGACAGACGTTCGAACCCAGCCCCCGCCCCCCGTCCTCCTTTGATTGACATCAACGATGATAATAATATAAGGGATAGAATGGGATTCATATTCCGCTGCTATTGATCATATTTCGGCGGACAATAGTACATTGATCACGCCGCTGCAAAACTAAGAACAATGGGCTGGGAAGAAAAAGCTGCCAAGGCCAAGAAAGGTCATCGACCAAGCCTCAAAAATTGGGAAAGAGATGGACTCTACGAAAAGTTCCCCTCCTACGCACAAGCTCTACTTTCCTCTCCAAATCCATACTCTGCTTTTAAAATCGATTCCAGGACCGGGCACGTCGTTGAGCAATCTTGGNGATCGGGGATTCAAGTGCGGGGAAGATGATGATGGATACACAATTCGCATGAAGTTGTCATACTTCATTCAATATCTCCAGAATAACAAGGATGATTCTCCACTGTACATATTTGATGCCACATTCGATGAGGATAAGTATGCTAAACGGTTGCTAGAAGATTACACAGTGCCAGACTACTTCAGTGAGGATTTGTTTGGATTGATAGGGGAAAAGAAACGACCGCCGTACCGTTGGTTTTTGGTCGGACCATGCCGATCTGGAACAACAGTTCACATCGATCCCTTAGGGACAAGCGCATGGAATACACTTCTTTTCGGTGTCAAACGATGGGTGTTATTCCCACCACATGTTCCAAAAAGTGTAGTAAAGGGCCGAAAGTTAATATTGCCAAGAGAGGATGATGAGGCAATTCATTACTTCACAACGATACTGCCACGGATAAAAAGGAAAGCTGCTGCTTGCGCTGGAAAAGGAGACTATGCCAACTTTGAATGTTATGAATTCACGCAACACCCTGGTGAAACCGTATTCGTCCCACATGGGTGGTGGCACGCTGTGATGAATGTAACGCACACGGTAGGCATTACGCAAAACTTCTGTAGCAAACAAAACTTTGACGAAGTGTGGCTTCAAACTCGCTCTGGGAGGAAGAAAATGGCATGTTCTTGGCTGAGGAAGTTACAAGAACATTATCCAGATTTGGCAAGGCGAGCTAAGGCATTGAATCGGCGTGATCGATTCGTTATGTGGGAGGATGATCCAGAGGCACAGCGGAGATATCGCAAGAAGAAGGCTGACAAAGAGAGAAAGAAGCGTGAGAAGAGGGAAAGGAAGGAGAAAGAGAGAGCTCGAAAGAAGGAGAAATGGGGTGATCACCGCACATCAGAGAGAAAGAATTGATTGATGTATGCATTTGTCACAATAAGCTAATTTATTTGTTTCTCTATGCGAATGAAAGAAGTAGACAACTCATGCAGATGATTTTACGATAGATTGAAACCCTGGGAACAGTGAGGACATGCACATGAAAATGTGCGAAAACATTGTTAACCCGAAAGAGAACGTTCTAAGAAAGTCCATATCACAGATGTAAAAAACTATAACATGCAGGCAAGTGAGGAAGGCATGCACAGTATGCATAAGTATATTATGAGTGAAAGAAGAAGTAGACTAATTGGCGGCAGATCATTATGACTCACCTGGATAGATGGTTCTAGCGAGAATCACCAAAACCGCCCAACTAGCGATCAACTCCTGTGCATCCTCATTTGCAAGCTTGTCACAGATAGTGATGGCAACAAGGAAACATACCATGCT
>JALLBI010000091.1:0-18636 GCA_036940125.1 Mediolabrus comicus
CTATAATATTAGATATACATCATGTGTGAATTCAAGAAAAAAATATCAGCTCCCCTGTTAATGATTTGTGGAGCTGATATTTTTTTCTTGAATTCACACATGATGTATATCTAATATTATAGAATCAAGCTGGAAATTTGGATGCTGGGATAGAAGATGCCTCAGAACACTTTGTATATGTTCCAAAAAAGTGCACAGTGAATGCGCAAGATATAGCTTTCTTTCTATCAACTCGATTAGCAGTGGCGGCTAGTGGCGACAATAAGAAGAAGAGGAAAAACAATAACAACAGGGAGGACGGGAAAGATGGCCATGGCCATGAACTTGACAGCTCAAGTTCTCTGTCGTCCAAAACATTATATTATGGAGGTGAAGAGCCAGCTAAAAGACTGAGACGGTATGAAAATCAAGTACATGAGCTCGCCTCAGAGTTTGAAAATGGTATAGTTCGATTCTCGTAATGGGTAGGCTACTGTGATTCTCAACTGAATGAAATGCGAGTGACACAAGTGGATAATTGGAAATTGGAAATCGGCGCAGCGGTTAAATGAAATGTACAATATTGTTAAGGGTTTGCGCATACTATTCAAAGTCACCGTCTCCGCCGTCTGGATCAGACTTGCCACTGCCAATCATATTCTTCATTGAAGCTCGGAACTCCTCACGTACTTCCAGTTCTCTCAGATTGAATCCTACCACCAATTGCCACATGCACAGTTGTGCCAATGCTTCTCCACTTTGTTCTGTAACAGTATTGGGACCAATTTTTTCACCAGTCAGTTCTTCTAATTCATTCTCGGCATCTTCAGCATTCCCACCTATTCCTGCTAGCACAGCAGTAACTAATCCTTTCATCGCCTCCAAGACTTCTGGAGACATCGTTCCGGTCAGTTCTCTCAGTTCTTGTTGCGGTAATGTCCTGATATATGCCAATAGATCTTTACGGATTTCTTCTTCCTTTGCTTGTTTTGTTGCATCTAACTCGTCGCGTAGACGCGAGACTTGCCCTCTTAGCTCAGCCATGTATGCTTCGGCATCAACTTCAACTTCCATTCCTCCCAACGGTGCTGTAACAGAACTTTCACTTTCAGCTGCAGATTCAGTTGCCGTATCAGCACCTGTCCCATAACGCACTTTGATCTTCCCTTCGACACGTTTTCCATCCCTCCATACTTTGTCTTCTGGGTTGTTTTCTCCATTAAGCATCAATTTTTTATTGGAACTTCCCAAACTCTGACTCAAACTTAACCTGTATTCGGCATTCTTGAACATGTAGCCAGTCATTTGCAGTTCTATGTATAATGTAAGAAAGATTCTGTTTTAGATAAATGATATCTCCTAACGAAAAATGCACCACGATTATACAAAATAAAAAACAACACTCACGAAACATCAGCGAAGCTAAACGCTCCCCGGTAGCAATAGTTTTAGTTTCGAATGCCATTTGAGGCAATCCTCCAATCAAACCAAGAATAGTTGTACGGACTGCATCCTGAACTCGTGGCGATGCAGTGGCTGTAAATCGAGCAATAAGGTCTGACGGTGATAGCCGTGAAACAACATTGAGATACGGATTTGGTTGGCCGCGTGCCAGCGACGATGGCGAAGAAGGAATATCAATAGCATCCCCAAATGTGGTATTGTTATCACCTGTTGATATAGGGCCAAACTGCCCCATGACTGAGGAAGTTCCACTTGCACCCTCTGAGTTTCTTTCCTCGCTCTCGTCGTCCTTGTTCATGGCACCATATGAAATAGGTAAACGGTCCTCTGCAAATTGCTCTCTTGCTCTCCTGAGATTTTCCGACTCCTTTCTTGATATCCATTCATTCAATGGGTTATCATCGTTCGGGTCATTGTCGCCTATATTGTCTTCGCCACCAACTGATGACATATGTAAACAAGTGGGTATAGGATGTCTTCTTTGCCGGGAAGACATCATCGACGACAGTTGTATGCAGTCATGGTCAGTCACAAACGCCAGTGTTGCCGACACCGCTGAGAGTCCAAGCAGAAAAGTGCGTGTATTCATTACTGTCATGCTACTGTATGGAGATTAATTTACAAGCTCTTGTATTCTGTGGTCATCACTGCACCGCAACGGAAGAGTGTTGGAAAAGAAGATTTGGTGGAAGGTGGACGGAAGTGAAAGGAATTTTTGAAAGAAGTGGAGATGGGAGACACGTGGAACTTATTGATACCAGACAGTCCTTTCAGACTCACAGTGTCGTCTTTATCAGAAAGTAGTACCTCATAGAATTATCGATGAGGATTATCATTATTTTACACTTTATGCTCCATCATATAGATTGTTGCGTCCAATTCCATATGCTGATAGGTGAACTCTGTTCACGAGAATCAGACGTATTCCCTTGATCAGATTCTTTTAGGCTTGGCTTTGACAAGACATGAGACGATTGTCGCTTTGTATTATTACAGACGATGGTTGATCCCAACAAGAGATGCCGCTCTACATCCCTAACTTCTCTTGATGCGATATCAAAATCAAGAAGCGAAGATAAATGCAGCCAAAATTGTTCTTGCAGAGCAGGTGGCACGCCAGACTCTTCAAGCGCAGCTCCCAAGCAAGCCAGCCCAATAGATGAGTTTTTTGAACTGGCAAAATACACATCTGATGTTGCCAAGTCCATCTGCTTTTGTGCCTCTTCTAAGATTCGATCGATTGTTGCAGGCTCATCAATTAAATCTGATTCTAATTGCAGACAAAGTCGAACAAAGTCCAGAGGAGTTGAAACTGCCACAGACCAGTTCAAAGCAAATAAAATGTCATGTTCCATGTTGATGACCTCTGATGCAGTGTAATAATTCCGACAGAGCTTTACTAAGAACCCAATAGTCATCTCGACGTTTTCGTAGACTTTCACTGCCACATATAGACAGACTGTGCACGCAAGCTGAAACGATTGTTTGTTCTCCAGTACCTTCGATGACAAGCCTTTGCCGCTGGTGAGATATCTATCGAGGAGGTCCATTGCCCTCCATACGCTCTCTCGACTAAGATTGAATGAGTCCACGACGGTGAAACACCAGCTGACCATTTTCTTCCTGCAATCTTCATCCACTTCATCTGTAAAATAGTTGTTATGGCATCTTGTGTCTTGTTTATGTTTATCCTTTACACGCATCGCGTGAAGTTGATCTATCAAGTCCTCGTTGTAGTTATGCATATTTGCTGATTATTTGAATTATGGAAACATGCGAGAGGACGTTTTGGACTTGGACTTGTTGATATATTGAGAGCTTCTTGGGCAACCCAAGCAAGTTGTCACGATTAGTTCAGGTCTTGCTTTTGGTGTCTTGCTTTTGTTCGGGTGATGCGGGTCATCGGGCATAACCCCTTCAATGTACCTAATAGATATCAGAAAATACTTAACCAAACCCAAATTATCTGCGGGGGCGCCCGCCTTTGGGAATGGAATGAACCAAGACCACTCTCCGCCCCCCTCGCGGAACAGCCTCCTCGATGTGACCATTCTGTTCATAAATAATCAAAAGTTACTCCAAGTTACACAAACACAATGAACTTCCACCTATTCACTTCAATTACCTTGGTTGTCGTCGCCATGATGGCCTTAGAACCTCCTTTAACGTCAGGTTTTGCACTCCTCTCTCCTCTTATCCTTCGTGTCAACCCTAGCGTCATCATAGATCGCATGAACAAGACTCCTTCCTCCCCGGCCCCGTCTGCTGGCTTATCGCTAACATCTTGTAGCAAAGTATCAGATGAACCTGCAACAATAATTAGTCGACCAACAGCAATTGTAGCTGCAGACTTTGGTCGTGATGAAGAATTGATGAGGTATAAGCACGAATTGCTCTCTGCTGTGTATGAAAAGGCATTAACGCGTGGTTTTGAGTGAAATGATTACTACCTAGCCCACTATTGGGCTGTGGAAAAATTATTATATATGTGTATAACAACACAACACACACATACACAGAGGTACAGATAGAAAAGAGTACACTTCTTTCCCTCCTCTATTTCATTCGACAATAGCAAATAAAAATCAAAAACATCATTATCACACTCTAGAGAATATATAGAATAAGCTGCTTGATCATCGTTTAGCTACAGTAGTAATAAATGGCTTAAATCCTCCGTATTCCTCTTACCATACTTACCTGGCCATGCTTGAGTTGTTGTCGCACTTTACATTAGACTATTATTTTCGAGGAGAGGCTCTGAAGGTTAACCCCGTATGGTTAACCCTTACTTGCCCTCACGAATAGAAAAGAATCATTACTCGCGAGAAAGTACCATAGGCTCAATGAAGTACGACAATTTGCACTTTGTTTGGGCTTTGCTGGGCTCGTGTGGAACAAGGATAAGATGATCGTCAACTAAACGAACTACCACTAGCATAGACGAATATCCCTCTTCCAAAAAGCGATAACAAAAAATGAATCCGTTCCAATACAAGTCCGATGAGCGTTACCACCAGCTCCAATTTCAATTTTCGAATCCAAGCCCCGCTTATGTTGGTGCACTCGGTATGCTTCCTTCACAAGGGGTGCCTCCTCCACAAGTAATGCAGTCTCTCCCAGCCCCGAGCAATAGCAACGGCAATGGCGGCTCCACTCCCCCGTTTGGTGGTCCAGATGCTCACAACAACATAGGTAACTTAGGATCTGGTGGTAATAGCTTATTCAACCAATCAACCATCTATTCCTCTAACACTTCGAGGGCTGCCATTGAACAGCAGGGTGCAATAAACATGATGTCGACTGCAAGCATGGTACCAAGGAAAATACAGCACTCCCTTCAAAGCTTCAACGAGCAGCAAAATCAACTGAATGGGGGGGCAGTTGTGTCTTCACCGCGACAACATTCTTCTTTGAATAATTTCCCCGGCCTGTTACACCAACAACATAATCAGCATCTGTCCCAACTGCAGATGTATCAACTCCATCCAAATGGTAGTAATTTGACAACACTTAACCAAAATAATCAGGACATCACTTCCCCGACCTCTACCGAAGAAGTTATCCCTCTACGCAAGTGGATCGACAAAGAATCCTCTGGGGGGCACCAAGATCTTTCCCCAGATAATGTGCAGAAACAAAGAGGAATGATGCTACGGAGAACTACCGTTGCTTATGGAATTATCAAGCTCATAATTAGCGCCAGAACAAGTTCTCACGCCTCAACTTGGTATGAACTCAAACAAGCATGCACAATTGATAACTTCGTAGTTTGTGTCATCAAGGGTCAGGGGGGACAAGATGATAATATCAAAGGTATGCGTTTGATCAATCCAGCATCGTCTCTTGTTTTCATAAAGTCGAGTGTTTCTTCTTACGAGGATCAAGATGCTGATGGAATGGGACAATACGTCCAAGTCGTGATAACCCCTCCGCCCTTAGCCAATCAAGCCACCAATCCCCTGGAGAGTTTGATGAAAGAAAAGTCATTAATTCATTCCGTCGGTTCTCTCATCCACGAGGTTTACACTCATGGCAACCCAATTCTCTTATTGTATGAGTTTCAGAAGGGGAGAAAGGGTAGTAACAACGAAGGACCACCGTCGAAGAGGATGAAAGAAGAACCTCTGCAGATGACCGCAACCGCAGCAAGGTTCAATCCTTTCTTTCCTGTATGGCAAGGTGGGATTGTGGAGGCAGCTACCGAGCAGAACGCACCTCACTTATCTTTACTTGAACTAGGATTTTCCTCCTCGCTCTCTTCGTTGGTAGATGAATTGCTTGACTGCAAATGTACATTGGATGTGGCCTCGAAAGATTTGCACCTGATGCTAATGGATCCTTGCTCCTTCCTTGTTGATCGGCACTTTAAACCTTGTCCCCAAGGGAAGGGTTCTCTTCGGATACGAAAGAACAAGCTCTATGGAAGAAATTCAGGTAAGAAGTCTGTCTCTGGTAGTTTTGTTGTTGCGCGACATTAGCAGATCTCACTCATCGTTATATATTGTTGACAGAATCCTCCTTAATAACAAGCACATTCTGTCGCGTACGATCGTCTGGAAAAAGTGAGGCGCTACTGATAGGTGGCTACTCTGGATCTGGAAAAACTCGTTTAGTTGAAAGTGTCCTGAACTACCTTGATGATGGAGTTTCCTCTCACGTAGTAACACTAAAATCCGACGAGAGATCTTCAAGTTCAGTCATTACTCAAGCATTGGACCTCCTATGTGTTGTGATCAAGGAAAAGAGTTCGGAAGAAGAATGCCAGAGAATAAATGCTCGTCTAGTGGATGCATTTGCCGATTCGTCTTTTCTGTTAGAGTTATTACCAAATGCAAAACTCCTTTATGACGCCAAGCGAGCTAAACCCTCCCTCCATCAGGGAAGTGAAATCCAGAGTAATAGTGCTAGCTTTATTCTTAGACTTTTTATGAGGGCGGTTTCAAACAAAGACAGACCAGTTGTTCTATTCCTTGATGATTTGCAGTGGTGTGATAACGCCTCTTTGGAGATAGTGCATGATATTATGTCTGATACGAAGAGTGATTCATGTGTATATTTCATCGGTTGCTTTAGAGATACCGAATGCAACTCTGAGCATCCTATTTTTAAGATGATGGAAGCTATGAACACTAGCAATGTCGCTATCCAGTTGCTTGGTCTTGGTGGTGTAAATAGAAATGAGTTGAATTGTATGACCTCAGATGCGCTCTGTATTTTACCGAGGCACTGTAAGGAGTTGTCAGATATCCTGCACACAAAGACAAGAGGAGACCCTTACTTTGCAATCGAGATGCTGAAGGAGTTAGTCGATCAACGTTTGCTACAATTCAACTTCCAACGACGGCGTTGGGTATGGAACGAGGCTAGCATCATGTATTTAGACGTGACAACTAATGTATTGAATTTGCTGAAGACCAAAATGATTACCATGCCCAAAGAAATTCAAGCGGCTCTCAAAGTGTGTTCCTGCTTTAGCAGTGTTGACTCTCAAATTGTGGTGTGCTTAACTGAGTCTGCTGGAGAGTACAGCAATCTGAGAGATGAGTTAGATCGGGCAGTAGAAGAGGGATTTTTGGACAAAGTTGGAGATGGCGGCTACAAGTTCGTGCATGATCGAGTCAAAGAGGCTGCATATGGCCTGATCAGAGAAACTGAAAGGAACGGGTTCCACTATCGAGTCGGTATGTTAATGTTATCTTCTTCAAATGTGGGCGACTCGCTTGTTCAGACAATGGCAGACCAAATCAACCGTGGAGGAGTAACGATTCAACCAGGAAAAGATTGTATAGCAGTTGCAGAGCTCAATTATAAGGCAGGCACGCAGGCAATGACTCAATCTGCTTTTGTGAAAGCATTGTCTTATTTTGAGACTGCCAAGAATCTCCTACCAACAGATCATTGGAAGAGCCAGTACTACTTCAGCATTCGTTTGTTTTTGTCTTTATCCAATGCAGCTTTTGCGTGCGGTCATGGGGAGATGGCAGATGAAGCATTGGAATCAATATTACGTGAGGCAAAGTGCTTAGAGGACAAACTTGATGCGTATTACTTCAAGAACAATTTACTATTCCACCGGGGTCAGGCAAATGTTGCCTTTTCAAAGTGTGCTGAAGTTTTACAGGAACTCGGTGAAACAATTCCAAAGGAAGTTGACCCTAGGGAACTGGTGGATATAGTGGAGAAAGTTCTACATTTCTTCAAATCGCAGCGTGATGATCAACTCTTCACTTTCAAAGAAATTGACAGCCAGGTTCATTTTTATCTCATGCAGTTTTATCATCAACTGTCTTTCTTTGCCTACTTTGGACAGACAGCTTCCTTGCAAGCATTTTTGTCTTGCAGATCAGTCGCTATCGCAATACAATGTGGTTTTTGTAAATATTCATCAATAGCCCTAGCTTCGTTTGCCTCTATATTGTGTGGAAAGTTCAAAGATGTGTCAAATGGATATCGTATAGGAAGTGTTGCATTGCAACTGCTGTCTCGATTCGAAGCAACAAGTCTAATACCTGCTGTTTACTTGCATTTTTACGGGATGGTTGCGCACAACAAAGAACCGATCTTGGATGTCTCAGACAAACTACTTAAGGGATTTCAGATTGGTATGAGTGTGGGGGACTCTACGATAGCTTTGATGAATGGTCTCCATTACGTACAGAAGTCTTTTGTTGGTGGAAGGAAGCTCAATGTTATCTCTAAAGACATTGAATACCAACTGGAACTGTGTGACACGCACGGAGACAGGAGGACCAAACGATTCATGTCTCTATTCAATGAGACAATTTGTCAAGTTAAAGCAAAGACCGACATCTCCTCTACAGGTGAAGGAGCAGCAGAACAAGATGAGGTCATGAAAATAGAGGGCTTTTCTGAGGTTATTTTGTTTCACAGAATTATCCAAACATTTTGGCTTGGGGTAAGTTGCTCAAAGTATGATTGTTATTCGCTTGGCTAAAACACTCACAATGTTTTTTTGTTCCTCCAGTACTATGATAGATGCCATTACTTTGCCCAAAAGTCTGCTAATCATAGAGAGGCTGCTGTTGGGAGGTTGCTCAAACTAATCGCAAGTTTTTACCACGCATTAGCTGCTCTACACATTCTCAGGAAGAAAAAGTCGAAGACAGAAATGAAAGATATTGCACGAAAAGCACTGAAGTCACTTCATGATGCGTCCGACTTGGCTCCGATCAACTTCAAGAATAAAGTTGAATTCATTGAAGCAGAATTCCATCGAGTGGAAGTGGCGTTTCGGAGATGTAAGGAAGAGGAAATGCATGCAAAGAGGATGTACGCTAAAAGTATTGCATCTGCAGAAGCTGCCAACCTTCTCCACGAACACGCTCTAGCTCTTGAACATGCAGGGCATTTTTTTATTGAGGTTGGTGACGTGACAACTGCACTGCGTCATTTCAGTGAAGCCAAGATGAAATATGAGGAGTGGGGATCAACAGTCCGCGCATCACAGATGGAACTAGCCATTGCCAAAGCTAAGTATGGTAGTTAGGCATATGAATGAAATTACTTGTACTTTAGTTGGCCACTTAAAAGTTCTTTGAACAAACCTTGCTCCAAAGACTGCTCTTCCTCTTCTCGGACGATTTTTTGGTGAATGATGTAGAGTTCTTGATAGTCTGCATCACTGAGTTGCTGGAAGAAGAATCCATTCGACTGAATGATTGGCTTTCTCCTGTCATGAAAACGACATGGTTTAGGGAGACACTTTTGCTTGAGCATGTGCTAGTTTTCCTTCCAAATGAATTGCTTTGCTTCCCATTTAAGAAAGTTGTCTTCCTCTTTCGCCCTGCATTACGGTTTGCAATTAGGGCAACGGATAAACTACTCTCATTCACCAAAAATCTAGATCTACCCGGAGCATTGGAGTCTTCTTTATCGCATGCCAGTCCCTTCTGTCTTTTAGAGGAGTCATTGGCGTTGTTCTCTTTTGCGTCTTTAGTTTTGTCGCCAATTAAGATACTTCCTCGTTTTCTGGACAAAGACGTCTATCGAAAGGAAGAAAATATCATGTTAGTCTCCTACTAAGCGCGTTTGCAAGGAAATGACTAAGACCATTGGCTTTCTCACCTTAATCGCCTTTAAATCATTTTGTGTGCTTTCATCCTCGTCAATGAGACGAGATCTCGAAAACTGACTGTCTCCTTCATAAGCTTCTAAAATCCTGTTCATTCTAGCTCTTTTCGCAAATCTTTTCGCGACACGATCTTGCTCTTTGTCTTCCTCTTCGTCTCCGTCTTTGTTTTCACCTGTGGTCGGAACATGGCATGATTAGATGACAAAATATATGTTATTTATTTACATAAGGTGAACAATCAAAAACACACAATTTATCTCACCTGTACCTTCTTCCTCCTCCTCATCTTCGTCGTCTTCTGAAAAATTTTCTTCAAGGAATTCATCAGTCTGTTTGTGCAAGAACCGTTCTTTCAGCATCTTGTCCAGAAGTGCAGCCTCATCTTCTTCCTCGTCGTCACCTTTTTTCGCAGACTTTTCTTCTCCTTCGTCGTCACTGTCAAGCTCGTCATCGTTCAGTAATCCAAGTTGCTTGGCTTCATCACGATTATCTGCGCCAACAAGTACATCAAATCTATGCATCCCGCGTGCACCACCGATGCCACTTGCAATAGCGCGGTCTCTGCCACTGTAACCTTCTCGCATTCTTCTCATGATTTCCTTGTGGCGCTCTTTCTCCTCCTTTGCCTCGAGCCGCTTCCTTGCGGCCTCGCCTGCCTCCTCGTCTCCTTCTCCATCGGATAAATCATCCACAACGTGTTCAAGGTCATCCTCGTCTACCTCAGCATCATCGACGTCGTCATCGTCGTCCCCTTTCTTCTTTTGAACGGCGAAGCCAAAATCTTCAAGTCCAACAATTCCTTCTTCCTCTTCTTCTTCCTCTGCCTCACCTTCAACTAAGCCACCACCCTTTTTCTGACGTCTCTTCTGCTTTGCAAGATCCTCTTTTTCCTTCCTCAGCATTGCTTGCCATCCTGAATTTCTGGGCTTTTTCGGACCTGTTTCCTCGGCCTCGATGGGAGAGGATGTGTCATTCTCTTGTGCTGATGTACTACCTCCTGCAACATCAGTGGGTTCATTACTCAGCTTTTCAAGCTCATCACTAGCAATATCAGTCTCGACGGCATTTTCATTGCCTGCAGGTGCAACAGCATCTTCTTTGACTTGGCTTGTCAGAGCTGGTTGTTCGAGACGATTAGACGCTGTCGGGGTTACTATAGTCCTCTCTGATTCGGGTGTACCTTTGGAAGAGCTTGGCGCAACAGATTCCCCATCTTCTGAGGATGGCTCTTGGACTGTATCCTTTCCATTGTCATAACTCTCCTCCGCAACGAGATTTTCATCCGTCTTCTCATCAGAGTCGGCTAGATGCACAACATCATCGCTATTCTGAATATAAGCATCATCAGCACGTTCTTCAGCTGCATCACCGCTCTTGCTTTCTTCTTCGAGTTGATTTAACTCTCGAGCCATCGCCATTTCGTCATCTTCCTCGTCATAATTTGCTGTGCCGCCATTGTTGTCAAAATGAAGCTCGTCTACGTCATCACTATCAGCCACGTCTCTAACGATGTTCTTCTCCTCTCGCATGGCGGCCTCTTTCTCCATTAGAAAGATTTGCTTGCGCTTCTTGTCCTCGACATCCTTGCAATCGCGAATATGATCTTCTTCCGTTTTGTACCCCAGTTCACTGCGCATGTGTGAGAGGATTTGGAACATGTGAGCAAAGTAAACAAGTGTGAAATTACGAGGCAGTGCCACTCATCAGGATCCGCATTGAACTCACCGTGCTAACCAACGATTACCAGCTTGCACTTGTTTCTTCCTCAATGCCATTCGAAGAGCCATGCGTGGATTTCCTGCTACTGATTTGGACTTCTTTTGAGGCACGATAGGCCGACGGACAGCGTCGTTGCCGTGTTTTGTTAACAAGGAATCAAAAGTGGATGACTTTGACTTTGGTCTGGTTGAAGAGATGTTGACTGGGACTGACATCGGTGCTGCAATTTCAAGCTCCTCATCACTATCGTCGTCGCTGCCATCGTCATCTAACTCAATCATTCCGCCTTTGTTTTCGACATCGCTACCGTCATCATTCTCAGGCTCAACACTAGCAGTTAGAGTTAGTGTTTCATTTTTGACAGGAGGATTGTTCTCATCCTCCTCCCCTACCCTATCCTCCTCGCTTGATTCATCCATCAAACTGACCTTCTTGCTCGTATCTTCTACAAGAAATTCTTTTGACGCGATACTTTCCAAGCGTCTTTGTCTCAATTTACCAATCAAACCAACCCTATCCTCTTCGCGTTTCGCACGTAGCTCTTCCCTATTCGTATCAAAACGTGCGGCAATGGCCATAGCTCGTTGCTTGTCCTGCTCAGATAGTTGAGGACCCGCGCTGGCTTTCTTCTCTTCTTCTGATTTGATCTTGGACTTGCTATCTGCGGCATTTTCGTCATCCTTGTCATCATCTGCCAAGTGACCCAATTCCTCTTGACGGATACGGGCCTCCTCCATTTGACGAAGGCGTCGCTTGGTAGCTTCATCGCGGAGGTGATTCTTCATTTTACCTTTTTTGGCTGACCCCTTGCTCCTTCTCTTCTTGCGTTTAGCTCGTTTTTTGGTAAAGGAGGCATCAGAATCATCTGAGGAGGAGGAGTCATCATTATCTGATGCTACCTTTGTCTTTCGTGACTTCTTGCCNAATCGGATGAGCTATCATTTCCACCAGCATCATCTACATCATCTTCTTCCTCTGAATATTGATCAACATCATCTACAGCCTCTTTTGGATTATCAACACTAGCATCGTCCTCTTGGTGCTTCTTCAGCTTCTTGGCCTTCTTCGTCTTCTTTTTCTCATCCGTGTTACTCTTCCCTTGAACCAACGTAGTTAAACGTTCCTTGATCATATACTTCCTCTCTTTCCCAAGTGCCTTCTTGTCTTCAAATCCAAAATGATCTGCAACGTAACTTAACACGCCACCTACGGTCATGTTGTCCTTATTGGCTATGGCATTGAAGAATTTGTCAACAATGGCGAGGACTTGTTTCTTGGTTGGGTTGGGCGGTCCATCTTCCTCCTCCTCCTGTTCTACGACATGATTAGATGGTTCATGCTCCGGTGATCGGCCGTACTTCTTCTTCTTCTCGTCGTCCCCCTCCTTATCACCTTCACCATTGGCTGTAGTTGCATCCTCATCTACTTCTTCTTCCCTTTGAATAACCTCTGGGAAATCCTCCTCGTTCTCTACATCCTCATTGTCATAGTTATTTTCACCAGCTCCACTGTGATCATCATATGGACGGGTGGCGTCATCATCATCGTCCTCCTCGTCCTCCTCCATAAATAAATTGGACTTGTCCTTATCCGCATTATTATCAAGCAGCATCATATCCTCATCCACCAAATCCAAATTTTCAAGGTTCCAAGAGTCATCATCAAAGTTTTCGCTGTCTCCAATATTCAATTCTACAGCATTATCGGGCACTGCTGTACCATTGTCATTGAGAGACTCCAACACGGAGGAGGCAGCAGCAGCATTGTTTTGGTTACTGCTTCCATAACCTCCACGACGGCGGCGGTGGCGGTGACGCTTATTATTAACGTCGATTTCACTGTCATCAAGGTTAGTGGCGCCCTCCTCTTCCTCTGCCTCTTCTTCCTCCTCGTCGCCACGAGTGTCATCTGCATGCTGCGGTGTGTCACCAACGGTTGCATTAGGTGCACCATATTTACTACGTAATTTTTGAAGTTTGGCATAGGAAGTCTCGTACTCCTCCTCTTCCTCCTCGTCTCCATCATCATCATCATCTTTGGTAGCGCTTCTATCTTTTTCTTCCTCTTCGCTTCTATTGTCAGCCTTGACGTCCACCTCCGTATTTAAAGGTGAAGGTGCACGTGTACCGACAGGGTCGTTATTTTTTTCACCCTCACTGATGCTGTCATTGTCCGCGGCATCATTGAAACCAGCCGCAGAAAATTGGCCATCATTATCATTATTGTCTGAGTTGCTGTTGGAGAGGGTAGTCCTCTCCTGGTCATCTCTGTCGTCTATCATACCGCTCATGGTGTTGGCAAAAGGAGTAATAGATGTGGCACTAGATACGTTGTGTGTGAAAAATCGAAAATCAAAAATCGAGGTCCTGCGCCATCCTTAGATCTCGTTCTGGCGATTGTTCACGTATTGTGGAATTTCTATTATCATTTTGGCGACGGTACTACTCTACTTCAAGTAGCTTAGCCAGTTTACAATCCCGGAATCGGACAAATTATTAGCACAAAAGGAAGGCTGCTGCAAGGTAGTAAATTGATCGTGAATGACCCCAGGTCGCGTATGGTACTTGTAATACCAGGACTTTTTAACAGATTTCAGCTCCAGCAGCTGCGCACCCCTCACCAAATGCAATGAGCAAGACACCCGACACCCCTTGCTACTTTCTGTTCATGCACCTGCTGTCTGCTGTCATCAATCTTGCCAAACTCTAAGTACCTCTAGAGAGGTAGTAATACTGACAGCTTCCCTTGTTGTTGTGTCCACTCTCCACTGGCGCAAACACTTACCTGTTATTTATTGCATCAAAACAGAAGGTCAATAATAATTCAACAAAGATCTTGTTTCAACAATGGCTACTACTGCCCTCGGTGGAAGTGGCACATTAATGTTTCAGAGATGGGTCATAATAGCCACTGCTGCCCTCCTCGTTCTCGTCAACCCTGTCTCCTCTCAAGACGTTACCGTTACCAAGGAGCAGTGCGATGAACTCTACGCCTCTGAAGAAACTGTAGTGGCATCTGGCTGCAACAAAACCGCATGTGAAATCAATGGAGACTGCACTCTTCATGGCTCCACATATCTCGAAGGCAAGTGCTGCGCACACTCTGGTGTTAACGTTAACCTCCTTGCCTTCGAGAAGGCGCCGGAGTGGGAACCACGGCTTAAAGAATACAAAAGGTGCACGGGGGCCAATGTTCTTCTCACCTATGTAGAGGGGGGAGAGGACAGCATGGCCGGGGCAATATTGGATGATGTCGGATCTAATGATGACCCTACATCCGGACAGGGAATTTATGATGCCTACATCGTCCAGGGGCCGTGGGTACCACAAGTACACGAAGGCCTTTTAGCACTAAACGATCTCATCAAGGCCAATCAAGACGTTATCCGTTTTGATGATATCAACTCCGCATCCCGAAACGCCGTGACGTATGGGGGGGAAGTAGTTGCCCTCCCTCTTGATTCAGATAATATTGCCATCGGATATCGACAAGATCTTATGAATAAGTACGCAAAATGGTACCAAGATACGTTTGGTGAAGAGCTCAAAGCTCCCAATACTGTTGAAGAAATGTTAACCATTAGTGAACGTATCAATGGACTGAACCACACTGATGATGGTGAAGCCGGTTGGGGATTCTGTTTAACTCCGCAGACAAACTACTTTCAGGCGTTTTTGGCTCCTATTATGACTGTGAATCAATTTGATGAGAGTGGGAGTACAGGACAGAATATTTTCTTTGATACCAACAATTTTCAGCCGTTGATTCATAACGTGAGTATTCTGTATTTGTTGCACAAAAGGTCTTTCTTTGTGTTTGCGACCGCACTCAAAAATCTTGAATCTCTCTCGTTTTCTTCGTACCTACAGGAAGGGTTCAAATTAGGAGTAAAAAATTACTGGAGATTTATTTTGGCATCCAATTGTCAGACTCAAACACCTGAGGGAGTTAAGTGTGATCGCAAGACTGCCTTTCCCACTGGACGATGTTTTGGCGTAACTTCCATGCCTGGAACAATGACTAATATGCTCAAGGAGGGTGGGAAGTATGCCCCACCTGCAGACAAGCGTCAAGATAAGTATCTCAAACCAAATGAGTATTGGGGCCGACGTATCCAATATCCCGGAAGCACATCGGTACTTAACTGGGATGTAGCTGGGTACCCCCTCATGAAGTGTGCTAGCTTAGAGAATTGCCCCAGTGCCACAATTATCGATGACAAAATCGTCAACTTCTCCCCATTCTTCGCTGAGGGGGGTGAGGCGTATGCCATCAATGGAAAACAGTCTAAGGAGGCTGCCAGGCAAGGCGCATGGGATTTGATGGCATGGTTTTCGCAGTTGAGTCCTGATCTTGTCCCACTTGCCGGGCTGTACCGCAAATCTCAATTGAAGCCAGAGGCAACAGCGGCTCTTGCTGAGATTTGGAATAGTACCGTCATGGCGGAGGATCTCAACAAAGTCCTATCTAGGTACTTCAGGGAACCTGAAGATGGGGGCAATCCAACTCAAGACTTATTCATCGTTGGATTTGCTGATTACAATGATGCCCTTGACACTTCGTTGCATAAGGAATTTCTATTGGCGTCTATTGAAGATGGTGGGCTAATGAACATGACGGATCCCAGGAATAGCATTAAGGTCGACACTCCCGAGTTTGATAAGCGTTATGATATTTTCATTCAGAAGCTTCAGCAACGTTACGACGAAGTGAACGCCCGCATGACTGGCGGTGCTCTTCAACAGCTATACAACTGGAGGAATGCACTCAGTATGGAACCCAAATTAACCAAAACTGAAATCTGTTCCAACTTGCTTGCGGAAGGAGATTACACTAGCTTCGATAATCTCGATTGCATCAAGCAGGTCGATCTTAATGAGCTTTGCCAATTTATGAAGGAAGATGTCGAAGCTTACCAGCCAGGGGCTTGTGCGGGTCCGAACAACAACGCCAAGATCATTGCAGCCGTTTTTGGCTCCGTTATTGGCGCAATCGTCGTTGGAGGACTCGCCTACTTGGTTTACAATCGTTATGTGTCGTACCTTCGCATAAGGAAAGCTCACGATCAGCTAATGGAGGCTACAATTAACGAGTCGATCAGAGCGCTGCACCAACTTGATTACCCCCTCCACCTCGTGCGGGGGGATGAATTCGTTGCCGAGGAGAAACTTATGCGTCATGAAGTCTTACGCAACACACACAAGCTTACAGTTCTCGACTCTCTTCCAGACGTCGATGCATTCATTGCGGCGGGCAAACACATTGTTTTCTTCTCTCATCAGTGGACATCATTCAATCTCCCTGATCCTTCCAACAAGCAATATGAAGCAATGTGCGTTGCATTAAGGGAACTTGCGAAGAGTAATGGATGGGATGAAAGTCTCAAAGACATTTTCATTTGGGTTGACTATTCATGTATTCCTCAGGCAAACCCTTCCACTCAAACATTAGCTATTCGATCCCTAGCAGCCTACGCCTCTTCGGCGACATACTTTATCATCGTCGCTCCTGACACCAAACATGCTGATATGGATGACCAATGTGATATCGCTACCTATCAGCTACGAATGTGGTGCAGGGCGGAGCAGGTGTGTCATTCGATGCGCAATGGAACAGAGGGGATGTACCTTGCTATTGGTATTGGATCGGGTAGCGATCTAGTCCCTGTCAATAACGACTTTTTCCAAGAATCCCTTCATGTGTTTGATGGCCAGCTTACCTGTTGTCGTCTGGAGCACAAGGGTATGAGTGCTTGCGATCGTCAGAGCCTCGTGGTGCCTCTTCTTGGGCTCTATGGAGAGCTCTATCGAGCCGCGGTTGAAGGTGTCAAGAACGGTAACGCCGAGTCTTTGGCTTCCGTAAAAGCCTTCTTAGATGAAATTGAAAAACACCAGGAATCTGTGTTCCCTCGAACATTTCAGAGGGTTATGTGGCGCAAGAACAAAAAAGTCACTGAAGAAGTCTTGCTCTTTGGTGACCTTATTGAACGCATGAAGTTCCGCATTGACAACGGTCAAGGATTTTCGTACGAAGAAGACGCAAATGGTTCTGGTGGAACTGCGTCGATGAAGTCTAGTGACAAATCGTTCATCCGTCACGGGGCATCCGATTTCTTACGACACGGGAGTGTTGTAATGAGACACGGTTCTACGCCTACTGTTCAGTTAGAAACTGCTGTGGGTAATTTGGAAGACCATATTGAAAAGTAATAATACAATCAATCGGGGTTGAGAGGGGTTGTCTACTGAGAGAAGAAAGATGTTATTTAGTTAAATAGTTTACTGTAAATCAGACAAATTTTACTTATGCGGCCCTTTCACCGAAAGACGGGCGTTCATCAGAATCGAAACTGGTGCAATTAAAGTGCGTTGTGGGCTCATGAAGAGAACGTTGCATGGCTGACATAAACAGAGATGAATATTCTTCGTACAGAGAACATCGGTTTCTGATTCCATTCTCCTTTTCGCTAATACCGGCCACAAGGTGTGAAACTCCCTGCACAACCTTTTCTCTACATATAAAATGTGAGTTGCGATATGACGGAACGCAACACATGACTGCCAGTGGGTCATACATGTTCAGATTCTCTACAGAACTCCAAACTGATTTCGGTTTCTCGTCGAGCAAATCTTCTTTGCCGATGAAAGTTTTAGCAAACCATTTTGTATCACACCTTTCCGGGAGCTTTTCTCTTCTAGTATCAGATGGGTGTAACCGAACCTTTTTCCAGAGCTGATCGATACTTTCCTTGCTCTTTTCCCGGATATTCGTTGCTACCATGTGTTCAGTTTTCGCCAGTTCGTCAAGCAACTGTGGGCGCACAGGGCAGCCATACGCAGCCCATCTAGACAATGTAATCGTAGGGACACCCAATGCTTGGCATGAGTCGTACACAAAGCAAGCTGCCTCCATATCACAGTTATTATTATAGGCGGAGTCTGGTATCAGCTTGTCCCCGGAATCTATCGGGAGTACGCCTCCCATTACAACCACCTCCTTGACCTTGGCTGTGAAGAGTTCTTGGTGATCTTTTAGAAGTGAAGCCAAATCCGATAAACTAGCTAAGCACAATATCTGTACTGACTTGGATCGGGCCCTCCTCAGTATATCACATGCAAGAGTGGTGCCGCAATCATGAATGCTTTCACTTGACCTTGAATGGGCTGCCTTGTATACCTCAAGGTCTTGTGCAGCCCCACCAGAGCTGCCGACGCCGACAGGAACATCGGCCATACCTAAAACATCTAAAGAACCACGCGCGAGTTTCGCCCGATCTAGCACTGGCGAAAGAGTCGCGATGACTGCCTTTGGGTTTAAGATCTGTTTCCTCCGAAGGGCCGAAAGTAGCACAAGTGCCAGTTCATCATCTACGTCACGCC